>JAHDVE020006817.1:0-40280 GCA_022606495.2 Halesus radiatus
GGGCGCTTTAAGGCACCAAGTGTTGGATCACCGATTCGAATAAAGAAAAAATAAATGTTGTTGTTAAATAATGTTTCAAATAAATAAATATTATTATTATTATTACATATGTGCACATAATTAAAAATGCTACTTACATATCCGTACATATGAGCAAGAAAAGAATATTTGCACACATTTTAGTAGTAAATTCCAAACAAAATAATCAAGTTACCTAATCATAGTATTAACCTCACGGTATGAATGTGTATTTCACATATTTATATGAACATAAAACAAAATATTGTAATTAATTTCAACAAGACTAGTGTGTCATAAACTAGGTCAAGCTGATAAGGAGCAAAGTTTCCTTGCGCTCATGTAGAATTTAGAGTGAGGTTTGGACGCAGCCTGAAATAGTGCCACCACGAAGGTCGACAGAGGAGGAACCTCCTGTATCAACTAAACTGAATCAAAGCCTACTCCGGTCTTCTAATATAGTTTCATGAGTAATTACAATCCCTATACATAAAAATGAATGTTTGTCTGTGTGTCTTCGATTTTCTCGAAAATTACTGGACCAGTTTCGCTGAAAATAGCACAGTTTGTTAGTTATTATTAGTGACGACGGCCTCCATGGTCGAGGGGTAAGGCTCTCGACTACGAATCCGAAGGTCGCGGGTTCAAATCCCGGCGTGCGCAAGTAAATTTTATTTAATTAATTTGTGTTGTTTCACAATTAATTAATTAAAAATAATATATAGTATATTTGCCCACGTTCTAGAGTGGAAGATACTCTCAGTATCGTCCTGGTGAAAGACCACCATTCAGAATTGAAACGTTGCTTGAAATGGATTTTAGCCGTGTTTGGTGACCAGATCTGAATAGCCAGGTATTTCCCCACCTTCCTCTACCCCTTCTACTTCCCCTCCCCAATACTCAGCCTCACAACATTCCTCAATTGGGGATGCCATAGTCTCACTGTCTCCAGACGGTTGGGAGCAGTTGGGACTCTTGTGCGGTATTCATGTAAAAAAAAAAAAAAAAGTGCCGGGAAGGTTTAGAGAGTAGTTTTAATGAAATCCAATATGTAAAACTGTTTCTATAACTTATAGCCCATAGAGGATAATAATAATAATTGGATTATTTGTATAGTGCCGTTTTTGTGAAAAATCACTTCAAGGGCACTATACAAATACTACTTGCTAGGGTTTATCTTATTGTGTACACATACAGAAACATACTTACCTGGTAGGTCACTCCAGATTAAAACGTTAAATTACAAAGTTTTTGCTTGAGATGATATGATTTTGCACACACAGGACACATATATTAGAAAACACTGCACATTGCATGACATTGCAGTTACTGTTTAAATCCTATTTGTCGTTGATATTATATTTATTAGAAGGTTATTGGCAAACGAAGAGTAGAAATTTATTTGAAACATTATTTTATTTATGATTTTTGATAATAATTATTTAGAGTTACAAATATTTATAATTATTTAGAATATTGCGGACTATGAAGTGTCAAATTTTTCTGTTAATTAATTTATGTAGATACTAACTGCTAGCTACGCTATGTTAATTAGGTATGCAACTCTGTTTAGCCACAGATTACACATTTAAAAGAAGGTGTGTTTGGGTAGAATGTTTTCAACATGGAAAACACAAGTAGGTACCTACTTAAGAATGTTATTATTTAGATATATTTAAAAAAAATTTTCAAATGAATTTTTCTTTGTTTAGAGATAATAATAATAATAATAATAATTGGATTACTTCTATAGCGCCGTTTTCGTGAGAAAATCACCTCAAGGGCTAATAATAGTCGTCACAAGGTATTACTTTCGCTGTCAAATGAATTATGGCACCCAAACGACAAGCAAGAATTCACAACTTCATAACTTTAAAAAAAAAAAAAATTTAAAAATCCTGAGCAAGGCCGTGTACAAATTAGCTAGTAATAAATATATATTATATATGCGGCTAAATATTTTCCAATGTCAGTGTTTTTTAAATATCACCTCATCAGGGCTTAACAAAGCTGGGGTAGAGTTATAACTAAATCCCGGATGTGTGTGGGTCATAAAAAGATAAGATGGCTTTACTTAATACATAATTTACTGCAGAGTTTTAAGTAATTGTTAACAAAAACATACTATGTACGGGATATTTTTAGTGGGCTTTCCGGAAATGCTAATTTATGTTCTTGGCATTGGATTGCATTTCATCACTTCTCTTTCATATATTTTTTTTTTCCATTCCACACAGCAGGACCTGAGGGAAATAATTTCTCTCAAGGCCTATATCATCTTTGGGGATGCTGTCAACCGTGTGCAATTGTTAGGCGCGCGCTTGGCGTGTTTCCCGAGTGTGCACCGGTGATGAAGGGATCAATGACGATAGTTCCTCAAAGCATCTTCCATTAAAATACCGGTAGAGCTAGGACAGCATTCCCACCTTGTGCCACAAAGATTGCAGTCCGTTTGTTAAGATAAGCGAATCTATCAAATGGACCACCTGTTTCAAGAGGTGAGGGTTTTTTTCAGATATATTGGGGCTCCCGACCAGAGGTAGCTGCCAAATTCTACAGTGGGGTGAACTTGCGATTTGTACAGGGTCAGCAGTTGTGTACTATCTGCAGTATCTGCGGGCTGTGTACAATACGCACAGCTTTTGAGAGGCTTACTTTACCCTGGTTTTGATGGAGCCTCCATACCTGAGCTGGTCACTTAAGGTTACACTAAGCATATCAATGGAGGGCTTGTTGGCTTGTATCTAAAAAGCATTTCAATTTCAATAAATTGTTTGTTTATTCTCGTTGGTGTGTATAAATGTTAATTTAAAAAATGTACTTAAAATGATTGAATTTGGGTTCATGCAAAAAAAAAACAAAAAAAAATTATAATTACTCTCTTTAACAAAAAAAAAAACCTTTCTGTGCTTGTTCAGTTTGAATTCCATTTACTTTAAATAATCAAGTTTTATTTATTTACACCCATTGCAGAATTTTACATGGAGATTTACAAATAATATTGAAAATGTACATATGTATTATAATAGATAACATAAAAAGAAACAACATAATTCGACGCTTTTATCCAGAGTTAAATAGTTTCAAATAAGCTAGCTCTACTCGATGAAAAAAACCATACTAATGCATGCTTATACTGTAACATTGATGTGCCAAATATGTCAATAACATCGAAGTATTTGTTCCCCAGATTTTGAATCCTTCGCATTGGGGAATAATATTGCGAAGCTGAAGTTGAATTGTCACAATAAAATGGTAGGTACTGTCTTGTCCTACCAAATACATGAAAAGCAATCAAATATAGCAGTTCAGTTAACAATATTAAATAAACATGTTAAATTGCAAATAATTCTATGTTCAGATGTTTCTAAATTTAATGAAAAAAGTAGATAATCGTAGTCTATGCATTCTCTAGGAATACCCATTCTAAAATTTTCGTATCTTACGTTGAATTCTTTCAATAGTGTGAAAGAACATTTCAGGAAATGTCACGAGTATTTTTATGCGTTACTAACCGGACGGTGTTATGCAAAAGTCAGTCAATCCACACTTCCATGAAAAATGAGTTAAACATGTACTTTGAAGCGTTATAAGTCTGGCTGCAATCTGTCATATTCATTTTAGCTAAATATTAGACGAAGAAAATTATTTATTCAAATAAATCAACCCATGATAGCATTTATTTGTATTAGAGATTCTTGCAGCAACACGCAAGCGTCAATTAATTAAAAATTGGAATAATCGTCCTTGGAAACTTGTGATGTACATACCCTGAGCCAGGTGGACGGTAGTCTGTGGAGTAGCGACTATCGTTTTTGGTCAAAGTCGGATTCACCAAGGTACTAAGGCTGAAAAAACACAAACTAAAAGGTTAATCCCTAAGCAAGGACATGAAAAAAAAGTTTGACATGACGAAATATAATAACAATTTTGCTGACGTAAATTATGTCATATTTTAACAAAGTAGTTATTGCTTTCTTTTCCTTGAATTTCAAGCTGTTTTCGTCAAGGATGAGAAAGCGTAACACGCTTCGATATCACGAACAACAATCAACATGACACTACAGTTCACATCGCAAACATTCGCTTTTGCTACAGTAAATACAAATACGAGGAGAGAACGCGGGGCGATACTCACAACATGTAGAAGAAGTTGATGAATCCCCAGAAGAAGCGTGTAATAGAGGAAAGATTGAAAGGTTGTCTGTCACAAACCGTGCCATCTGAAGAAAAAAACACATTTATTGTTAATACATAAACAATACACAATATCACAGTTGTCACAACAATAGTGGCTCATTACCCGAGTTTACGTAAACCATTTTAACGTTATTTTGCTGCGATGGGATAAGCTCGCGTTATTTTAATGTGATGGAAGAACACGTCAGTAGTGAAGGTTCTCGATACGTCAGATTTGGTAGTTTTGTACGTATATTACAAATTGTGTTGTCTTGTTCTTATCTGACGTTTACCATAAACAATAATGTATCTATATATATTTGTCTATGGTTATAACGTACAAGTTATAAGCTTCCACATGAGCGGTCGGCCCAATTTCTGGTTGGCCCGCCTGAAATTACATTTTGCCGTTACACGGAAGGTTTCACCAGTGGTCATATGGACATAGCTGGGAGTGCTTGTCCGATGGCTAGATGTCGCTTGACAGCTACAATGGGTATTATATTGATATTAATAATCCTAGAAAAATAATATCGCATCTTTTGCTTTCTTCTTCTTCTTCTTCTTTTGGGTATAAGTCACATATGACCGAAAACAATTTTATTTCTTAAAAACAAAAAAAACCTTACTTAATATAATACGACTGTATTATTTTGAAAAACGATATCGTAATATGTCGACTACCATAAAACCGGTATGTGCCTAGTTTAATAGTGGAAAATGATATAAACTTTGTACCAAAAACTATAAATAAAAAATATCAACTTTTCAAATCTTGAGATGAATTTGTTTCAAGGCGAATTTATTTAGCAAATTATCGGGAGAAATTTAAATTGAAGAAAACAATTTTTTAATAAAATGGAAGTTTGATATGACGGTGCGTCGGGCAGTAGGTATTATTCTAGGAATAACGCAAAAAGGGAGGAATAGAAATGCGATCTTAGGTAGTTACAAGTAATTTATTTTTATATACGTGGGTTTAGTCTTAAAACTAGAGTAAAACTTAATTAGACAATTCAATAAAACTAGATACCGAATTGCTTAATTCTACTGTTAAAGTCTTTGTACTTAAAATTAGAGGTTCACTGGCTTAGGCAATGTGGGAGGAATTATCATTAGAGTCAGGCACTTCCCTTTTTGGTGATGGATGTCCAGGGTCCAGTGGCTGCGTTGTATGTAGAGTCCTCGCGTTCGCACTACGTATTCGTGTACCTCCGGATCAGGAGTAGGTGCAACGTGGCGATAATCAGAGGCATGGGCGGTCTCCGATGTTGATCTCCGAAGGGCGAAGATCAGTTACTTCCTTCTAGGATGGAAGCGTAGAATTCCCTCGTCGTCAGAGGACCTGGGCGGCCTCTCCAAGGAGCGAGAATAGGAACCTTCCTGGGCGGAAGGTTTCACTTGGCTGTCTGTCCTGGGCGGACTACTGCAACCGACTCTCCGTCCTGGGCGGACTCTTGCAAAATGACTCGTGCTTCCTCGGCGGAAGACTACACGCGACTCTCCGTCCTGGGCGGATTCTGGCAATCGACTGTCTCCTAGAGCCCACTTTCCTTCTGTCTACCTGTCTACCTGTATTGTTCAGCGGTCGTTCCATCAGTGGCTCAATTCCTTTGAGGGGATTATTGCCGTCCCATAAAATCACAAAGGAATTGCGGAATTTCCCAAAATAGCAGTTAAGATTATATTATTTTAGTTACGATTTTTCCTAACAATAGGTTCGACTAGCCTTTGTACTAAATTCATTTTATGGCCGGTCTAATCTGGGAATTCCTATTATTTAAAATGCACATTTTAAATCTAAATATTTCGGTGAATTCGGTCAATTATTTTAGGTGATTACAAAAGGCTATATCAAGTTGTACGAAATTTTTTAATTAATATTCATTTTAGCTGTCAATGAATGCCTCATAATTTTAAACATAAAATCAATAAATAACATTCACACAATACATATTACTCTACACAGACTATATTATTTCCCCTTCCCTCCCTTCCACCATCCTAACCCCATAAACTAACCTTATAACTTTTCTTTTTTTAATTGAATAATTTAAATACTTAAGTGAAAAACTATTAGTAGTTCATTTTTTACATATATTTATCATACATGATAATTATTGCAAACTGTTAGTTTTCCAAATAAAATAAAAATTGTTAGTTCGAAGTTTTCGCTTTTGTGTTCCACGCGGAGTTATTCACGCAAGGCGCGTGAGCTCCCGCTGCCGTTCATATGAGTACTGATTATAGGAGCGAGTCATTGAACGTACGCACCCGGTTATGTTCATATGACCACTTGTGAAACCTGCCGTGTAGCGGCAAAACGCAATTTCAGGCGGGCCACCCAGCAGTTAGGCCGCCAACTCGTGTGGAAGCCAATTTAGTCTAGTAATGGTCCAGCGTTCCTGTGGCCACGCCTATTCTGGGCCAGGAATTTGCCGCCACACGGTTCGTTTTGAGTGGCACCACTGGGTGCACCGCTCGTGTAGAAGGTTCTTTATTCACATCTCGGGGAAAAAGTTTTTTGTGAGTGGTTTATTTGAATAGTTTCATTACAAAAACTATGGTATATGTTACAAATTAGTAATTTATATACTTCAATATTATACTATTCTGTATTATGGGTGTAGTTTGTATTCATATTCCCGATGAGTTAGAATAAAAACAATTCGGAAAGATCGATTTCATATCAATGTTATTTATGTTTTTTTTTAAAGATATCAGTAAAAATATTTTTGATTACGATTATTGTGAAATATATTTTTTTGCAAGATTTTAGATTGTTACATATGTTTTTATTGTATATGAATATATATATATATAAAAATGAATTAATATATATATGAATATATATATGTTTTTATTGTATGTGAATATATATTGTAACGGCTAAATCCCTCAAATAGATGGCGTCATTTTTAATTATGGCGTAATTTTTGTGCATAGCGCAAAGGGTAACAATTGGTAACAATAACAAGGGTAACATTCATCCAAATTGAAAAAAACCTTTCCGAGCAAAGATAAATGTCGCCGACAGGACTCGAACCTGCACAATTTTCACCAATAAAATGTAGACATAATTTGTCTCGACGCCATCTACTTGAGGGATTTAGCCGTTACAAGCCTTTCTCATACTAATAAAGTTGGTTGTTTACAGGTGAAAATATAATAAAAACAGTAATTATTGAATGAAACACTAGTATATATTGATTTACTTGGCGGGTTTGCGATAAGCCGACGTAGCTCAACGGTAGAGCATCTGACCGGACATCAGAACGGTGCAGGTTGGAGTCCTGTCGGCGATATTTATCTTTGCTCGGAAAGGTTTTTTTTCAATTTGGATGAGTGTTTCAGGCTAATAATTATTGTTTATAAAAATAATTGTTAAAATAATTCAGTTTGAATACCACTTTTTATTTTTATATGTTAACCAACCGGTTTCAGTTCAACCTGAACCTTCATCAGGGTTATACAAAAACATATTAAATCAGTTAAAACAGGGATACTTAAAGATAATTTAGAAGGGGGAGACAGAACATCAACTATGTTGGTGGGTGGGGGATGGGGGCGAGTTAGGAGGGTGGGAGGGGCTAAAAATAGGCGCAGGGAAGGGAAATATATTTAAAATGGGACTATTTGATAAATCTAATTGTTTATTTAATAAATTGATTTTATTTACTTTTAAGAATTTTTTGATTTCGTGAGCTTCTAAATTTTTAAGATTGTCATTCCTATGTAGAACCTCTATACCTGAAGACTTATTAAATGAGTGATCTTTATCTATTAAATGTGTTGCAAATTCTGAAAAAAGCCAATATTGTTTAAATATCTCAAGTGTTCAACTACCCTCGTTTGAAAAGGAAAAGGAAAAGGAAAAGGAAAAGGAAAAGGAAAAGGAAAAGGAAAAGGAAAAGGAAAAGGAAAAGGAAAAGGAAAAGGAAAAGGAAAAAAAGGAAAAGGAAAAGGAAAAGGAAAAGGAAAAGGAAAAGGAAAAGGAAAAGGAAAAGGAAAAGGAAAAGGAAAAGGAAAAGGAAAAGGAAAAGGAAAAGGAAAAGGAAAAGGAAAAGGAAAAGGAAAAGAAAAGGAAAAGGAAAAGGAAAAGGAAAAGGAAAAGGAAAAGGAAAAGGAAAAGGAAAAGGAAAAGGAAAAGGAAAAGGAAAAGGAAAAGGAAAAGGAAAAGGAAAAGGAAAAGGAAAAGGAAAAGGAAAAGGAAAAGGAAAAGGAAAAGGAAAAGGAAAAGGAAAAGGAAAAGGAAAAGGAAAAGGAAAAGGAAAAGGAAAAGGAAAAGGAAAAGGAAAAGGAAAAGGAAAAGGAAAAGGAAAAGGAAAAGGAAAAGGAAAAGGAAAAGGAAAAGGAAAAGGAAAGGGGGGAAAAGGAAAAGGAAAAGGAAAAGGAAAAGGAAAAGGAAAAGGAAAAGGAAAAGGAAAAGGAAAAGGAAAAGGAAAAGGAAATTTATAGCAGTTTTACCAATGTAAAATGCTTGGTAAGCATTACATTGAACTTTATAGATGCCAGAATGGTTTTAATTATTTTATTTGTCTTTTGAATTAATTAGAAGTTTACCTAGGTTGTTATTGGTATAAAAAGCGGCTTTAATTTCTGTTGGAAATTTTAGAACGCATGAGGAAGAAAAATTATTAATGTATAAAATTCTACGCCAGCCGTGGATTTTATTGTCTGGGATTTTAAGAATACTATTATTGTATAGGAATTTATTAGTAAATAAGAGTCTTTGTTTTCTTGCAAGGATTCTATCAATTAAGTCATGGGTATATCCGTTATTTGTTGCGATAGATTTGATTACAGAGAATTCGATATTAAAGTTAAAATTAGATAGCGGAATAGTGACAAGTCTGTGGATCATAGAATGGAAGGCAGAATGCTTATGAGAAACAGGATGGTTTCAAGTACTATGAATTACTGTATCAGTAAAGGTAGGTTTTCTATAAATATTGAAATTGAATTTGTTATTAATAATGGATAGGGATAGGTCTAGTAAATTTAAACAACAATTGGTACCTACTTCTACTGTGAACTGAATATTGATATGGAACGAATTAAGGAGGGACAAGAAGGAGTTAAGTTGAAGTTCAGTGCCTTGCCAAATGCAAAATATATCATCGACGTATCGTTTCCACTTAAACACATTTTTTAACAAAGGTGAGATAAAAATATTTTTCTCCAGGTTATCCATGAAGATATCAGCAAGCAGGGGACTCGTAGGCAGGCCCATAGGGAGTCCATGTGATTGTTGGAATATAGCATCATTAAATTAAAAATAGTTTTGGTTAAGACAAATGTTAAACATACGGGCAAGATCATCAGTAAGATCTTTTGGTAAGTTGGAATTGGTTAGTAAATTAGACAGTATAGTTCTACATTCGGGTACAGGTACATTTGGGAATAAATTTACTACATCGAAAGATACTAATTTACAGTTGTTAGGTAGAGTTAAATATTTTAACTCATTGACTAATTTATCAGAATTCTTGATATTATAAATCGGGGAAAACGCATTTGAACTATTAAATAGGTGCACAAAGGCAGCTAATTTGTAATTTGGGGAATTACGGCATGATACTACAGGTCGAATAATAATTATAATAATAATACTTGGACGATTTGTATAGCGCTGTTTTTGTGAAAAATCACCCCAAGGGCGCTCTACAAATACTACCTGCTAGGGTTTATCTTATTATGTACATATACAGAAAACATACATACCTGGTAGGGCACACCAGATTAAAACTTAATTAAATTACAATGTTTTGGGCTGAGATGTTATGACTTTGCACACAGAGGACACATATATATAGGGCTATTAGATTTGTGTATTTTCAAGAATCCATATAATCTTTGGATTTTAGGGTTTTTCGTGAGGAATTTGACATTATCATATGAGAGATCTAGAAAAATTGGGGATTTACAATCTTTTAATGCATTTTTGATTTGTTGTTGAAACTTATTAGTAGGGTCAGATCGTAGTTTTAAAATTGTCATTATTGATGAAGTTTTGTACTTTTGAATTATATTCGGAACGGTTCATTATTATTACTGTATTGCCTTTGTCAGCTTTTGTTAAAACTAATTTTTCATTAGTTACCTTTTTGCGAATATTATTGGCTTGTAGGGTTTCTGGATTAAACTTCGGGTGAAATTTAGGGTTTAAATCTTGTAGAATTTCAGCATTTTTGCATTGGAATGTAGTTGAAAAGAAGCGAAGAGCCGTCTGCGTGTTTACTGCTACGTTTTCGATGGCACTGTTAACATTATTTTTGGTGTAATGAAGGTTATGTTTTAAACCTTTGGAGAGTAGTCTCGTCTCTTTTGGGGTAAATTGTACAGATGATAGATTTTGTACGCGATCATAAAATTTATGCTGTGGAGATAGTGGCTGGTTATTATTAGATTTAGAAGAACACAGGTTTTTTTAATTTTTTTCCAGGATTACAGGTTTTTTTAATGTTTCTATGGAAACATAATTCCTAATTTTATTATCAAAGAGATCCCATTCAATAGGGTGGAGATTATGCACTAGTTCAATATGTTGATTTTTTGTTTAATGTTATTTCGTTGTTTATATGCATTCACTAAGTATTCTTTTAACCGCGCCATGTTGGCTTTATGGACCGAAGAGGTCACTGCTAAATTATTATTGAAACTTGAATTTAAATAATTGAGGAACACTTTAATTTTAATGCACCCTGATTGGCCGTACTCGCCGATATACCCTATGATTTTTTAACACGTGGCTTCAATTATGGCCCGGATTCTATAGGCGTCATCACAAAGTCGTCAAAGATATTGTGTAGCGTGAAGGACAGTAATTTCGTAGTCCATATTCCTTAATTCGAGGAATTAAGATATGTATTCCGTATTCAGTTACGAGGCCGTAGTCTCTAGTCCGTCGATACCGAGTCTTTCCATACTAGGTCCGCAGGGCGCAAGTTAGTCGAGTCATTGTGAGACATTAGTTACAAGTTCCTAATTCAATTCTGAATGCCCGCGGCGATTCCGTTCGTCGTTCGTCCCAGCGTGGCCAAGCCGTTAGTTTCAGTAGTCGGGTGGGAATTTCCCAAGTAATCTGTACTCGGTAGGGTGCATCGATGTTATACATGGTCGATGGTAAGGTGTAATGATAATAACGTAAAACGTTATAGTGATTTCGTCCTTTATTTCCTGTGTCACTCACTTTTAGTCGATTTTTATTTGTCTCGTAATACTGTATTTAAAAACTAAACCATTATGTACTACATTGAAGTGTGTATAAAATTTTCGTATTCTTTATTTTCTAGTTGGGTAAGTTTGTTATTTTCGTGTTTATTTCTTTTTAAATATGTCAATTCCAACACTAGCGCAATTTGCAATGCGAAAAAATCCCCCGTTTTTATTTATTATTGTTTTATTTTTATTATTATTAGATTTAAATAAATAAATTAAATGAAAACAATTTAAAAGGTTCTGTGAATCAGATATGAATGACATTACAAACAATAGGCACGTTGTAGAGCTTACAAAGTGGCAACCAAAAGATACGGTAATTGTCGTACTTTGATTTAGTATTTAACTGTCACGCGTCGCGTGCGGTCGTGTTCTATCTCTAACAGAATTGCATAAATAAGTGCCAAATGTCTTCCTATGTGATGAGAAAGTGTTTCCATTACACAGCAAATACTAGTAAAACCAAGAAATAACATTTCATTCATACTTACAAGCAAAATACTTATTATTATAAATAATACAATTAGCTCCCAACTCCCAATGTTAACTCCTAATTTTACAAAACTTGGCTTAAGGAATTATAACAGAAGAATAACTGACCAGTATTCTTAAAGAACTTCATAGAAAATACTGGAATTACCCTACCCAAACCTAGAAGTTGAAATATGGAAGTCGCTGAAACCCCTTTATTTAAAACCTAGTTCGCCTCAGCACAGGATCTCCTAGTGAGGAGGACTATGAAAATAATTCTATAATATAAACCTATTTTTTATATTTATACCTTACCTCAAAATGTCAAAATTATATAGAAATTATAAAAAAAAAATATATAAAAAAAAATTGTGTTAGTCATTGGGAAATACTCAGACAGCATTCGATTAGGGAAACATGGGGTAAAACCGGAACCGTCCGATACTTGGGTAGAGGTGGTTTTGGTAAAACACACAATGGATAACGTATTAATTAATTTAATTGTATTAGAAAAAATAAATTATCTCTAACCGGACAGAGCCGCCTATATGAAATTCCTTTACTGAAAATGACAAAATTCACTACTAATTTAAGACAATTAAAGCTCTGTAAAAAATTGGTTACGCTGTGATTTTAAAACACTAAACCACAACTACGTCGACAGAAATGTACTACTGTTGGTCTCGTTCAAGGGTGCAAACATGATTGTACACCTTCACTTCTCAGCACACTGAGTTCAGACCACTTAAAAATTTTAAAGACTTAGAAGTAAAACACACTGGTTTGAAAGTAAATAACGCGTTTTATTACTGTGGATTAATTTAGGTGTCTAGATTTCTATACTCAATTGAACTTCCGTACTGTATAAAAATATTTAAACAATATACTATCTACCATAGATAATAATGCCAATATTGTTTCTCCAGGAGTTAGTGATAACTCATTGTAATTAAAATACGTTAATATTTGCTCCTGTGTGGTTCGTTTTCCCGACTTAGCCTTATCCAGGATGAAGGATGGAGTATTCAATGCAACCTTTAAGTGCGAAAACGACGTCCGGTATTTAATTTTATTTTTACTTGTTATTTTAATTTTTTTCTTCTTTTTTATCTGACCCCACAAGAGCATCGCTACCCGGTTGGGCCACGTAGTGAGGCGAGTTAAGGAGGGGCTGTAGGGAGGTATCTGTTAATGCGGGCCTTGAAGAGGCTTGGGTTAAATGTAGGAGGAAAGACAGATGCCGGTAGCTCATTCCACATGCGAGACGATTTATACAAAAACGAATCGGAGAAACGACCCGTTCTCATGAAGCCAAAATCAACTGTGAACGGATGTTCCGCACATGCACTGTCGCAGAGGGAGCATCGCTACCCGGTTGGGCCACGTAGTGAGGCGAGTTAAGGAGGGGCTGTAGGGAGGTATCTGTTAATGCGGGCCTTGAAAAGGCTTGGGTTAAATGTAGGAGGAAAGACAGATGCCGGTAGCTCATTCCACATGCGAGACGATTTATACAAAAACGAATCGGAGAAACGACCCGTTCTCATGAAGCCAAAATCAACTGTGAACGGATGTTCCGCACATGCACTGTCGCAGAGGGAATCAATGCTTCTGGCTCCTTCGAGCAGGCTCCATTGAAATATTAGTAGAACAGACTCAGCGTACCTGCATTGCGTCTGTGCATTAGAGATGGCAGTCGGTCTGTTAACAGCGGATTATCAATCAGACGAACTTGAGCTGGTCTGAAATACTCACCCCAAGCATTTCAATGGGGTCTTTATTGAGGAGGGTGCTCCCATCGAACCGCACCAGACAGTCATTGACCAACTTTTTTTCTGGGATCAGACACACTTGCGTTGATTTTTATTTCGTCCGTTTCGTGAGATTGTTTGAATGCCGTATTTGTCATACACGACCGACCATGTTTAAATAAAGTGTTTCCTGGAACGTAAACGAATTTGTTACTGCCGGATTTTCTGAAAATGATGTGAGATAAAAAGGTGTACATGTCTGTAATGTCATGGGTGTATACATGTAAAGTGGCAGGTAGACGTGAATTGAACTTTATGCTCACCGCGTTCTATCCGTCGGTGGCCATGGAAACGGAAACCGTAAATTCCCCTAGCAGATCGCACGCCCGCCACTGCACTGTCACGTTTTAAAAAGTAATTGTCGCAGTTTGATATATTTTGACATAATAAACGGGATAACTTATTATTTTTAAGGTTTTGAATGCAAACTATGCTTCTGAAACTATGTTTACTTTGCCCTTTGTCAAAGCATTTTAACTTATGGGAAATCGGCATGGGGTGGAGCTGCAGACACGTTATTAAGGCGCTAAACACATCTTACAAAACAATAATTAGAATCATGTTCAAAAAACCATATCGACATCCTACAGAAAACCTATTAATTGCAAATGGCAGATCAGAAAGTTGTTTATTAAAAAAAATTATCTATAATAAATGCAAAATTATGTCATTTTATAGAGCAAATAAAGCGATCCTGTTCGATTACAAATTAAGTAGTGTCTCCCTATCTACCGTCAAATCAATTAAGGACCTCGGTGTCACCTTAGACTGTAAACTTTCTTTTCGTGACCACATCAATAATGTCACAAATAAATCACTAAAACTTCTTGGTTTCATCAATAGAATTTCCTGTGATTTTAAGAATATAAATACCCTAAAAACTCTCTACTGCTCACTAGTTCACCCTCATCATGAATATGCCAGTGTCATTTGGTCTCCTTTCTATGCTGTTCATATTCATCATATTGAATCTGCACAACATCGCTTCTTACGTGGAATTGCATGGAGATTAGGGCGAGAAAGATGCGATTATTCCTATGTTGAAATTGAACAAACCATAAACATTTCTACATTAGAAAAGCGTAGGAAAGTCTTTGATCTTATTTGTATTTTTAAAGTAATTAATTGTATTATTGACTCACCTTCTTTATTGGAACTCATTCAGTTCAACATTCCTTGCCGTAGACTCAGAAACAATGAATTACCTTTTCTTAATAAACACTCTACTAATTATGGGTACCATTCTCCACTGTCCAGAATGTTGAGACTTGTTAACTCAAGCCAGGGCCTTGAAATTTTTGATACCAGTGTTAATGATTTTTGTAGGGCTTTACGAAATTAGAACTCTAAAACATGGACTCTTCTAAAACCATGTTCAAGCTTTGACGGGAGTGTTCTCTCAATTGTATATTTTTGTCCTCTTTTTGTCATTGCTTCATTCTCGTCTTATGTATGTGCTGTTATTTTTCTGTAGCTCTTGTTTATTTAATTTCGTGTTATGTATTTTATGTAATTGGACAATTGGTCCGTAAATAAATAAATAAATAATAACTTCATAAAATCATCACCTTCCTACATATCTCATTCACAAAACACAAGAGCTAAATCTTACAATCGTTTTCAAGTAACCGATATTAAATCCACTTTTGCCAAGAAATACGAATCCTACCTCACACCTCTCATATTCAACATCTTTCTAATAGAAACCTTAAACATATAACCCAAAACAACCTAAAATGGTTGCATAAAAACTTCAACACAAAGCTAATAAAGAAAAAAAAGGAATTGTATCACGAAATTACTTGCAAACTCTACTTAATCTAATATTGTTATTCTTATTACTATTATATATATATATTATTTTAAACATTTTTATTATGAACTATCAAATAATCCCTTTTATACGTTTTTTTAAATTAATTCATTTTGTAGCTTCGCATATACATTTTTTAAACTTTTTATTTAAAATTTCATTTTATTTGTTTTACGCATTTTCTTATGAATTTTTAAGCATTTTTATTCATTTTTTATGTACATATTTATTTTTTATTGTTACCCGTCTCAGAACAGACATCGTCTAGTGAGACGGGTAAAGTGAATGCAAATGTTTAAAATTTCATTCCAATAAGCGCCCGGGATGTCGGCAATGGAATGAATGAAAGAAGTGAATTCATAAACATAAAAAAATGTTTTGATATATTTGCCTAGCAATTTGCTATTGCAACCGAGGATCGTAACCACTCAACCACAGTTACGAATCCGAAGGCCGCGGGTTTACATCGCGCGCGTGCGCAGGTAAAGTTAGTTTGATTAATTTGTATTATCTTACAATTTATTCTTTTAACCCTTTCTGACGATGTGTTTGCACACAGCAAACAAACACCTATGTATTAATTTATTGTGGGTGCTGCAATGTATTTGAATGACTAAAGGCGTTCTTAGACGATAATTTTTTTTCATCTAGATTGCTCATGGGTTGTCTTTTTTCTATAGAAAACGGATGAAACTTAAGACGTTCTTACACGATACCTTTTTACATCCAGATTGCACGGAGTTGCCCTTTTCTATGGAAAATTCTAGAGAAAATTTCTTAGAAAAAGACAATCCACACGGAAACTGAACGAAAAAAATGATCGTGTAAGGGCGTCTTTAGAACGTGTCCTATTTTTTCGTCCAGTTTAAGATGGCGGACATTATGTGATCAGCTGTTGTCTTCTCCTGTCACTGATTTCATAAGCATGTTATGTGAAATATTATTTCTTTTTTATATTTAATATATTGATGTGACGATTATATGTGTTTATTAATGTTAAGTATTGTGGATTTAGAGTGTACTTTTGATGATTTTTTTAAATTTTACTTTGAGTAAATAATACGCGAACACACTGTCACAGTTTAGCGCGGTTTCTTTGACCGCTGCCATTATTTTACGTAACTGTAATGTTACGTGTTTATTTAGGAATATAATTTAAAACACTGCCAAAAAGATTAAAAGTAGATTATAGTGTGTTTAAAAGGATTGCGAACGCGTGTTTCTGTTCGGAATTGTGAATTACGCGGATATTTTTAAAATTATTTTTTCACATTTTGTGAAGTTGTTGCCGTTTTTTGACCGTCCCAAAATATTCTTTCTCCTTTGATGACGACTATATGTGCAAATCTGTATGAAGTTGTAGGTAATGTATGAAAATAATGGTCGTGTAAAGTTAAGATTTTCTCCATATATTCCGATAAGGTTTCCATATGGGGATCTGTATAAAAAAAGTATCGTCTAATAACGCCTTTATACACCTGTATTCATATAGCGATGCCATTTAGCGATGGTAAGAATCAATTTTTTAAATATTTCGAATAACCAGTACTTTTTTTGACTTTTGAAAATAGAACAACACTGATTATCGAGGTTTTTTGGAGTGAAGTTACATTTTTAACGATAAGATTTATATATAAGTATTTTTTGATGATATTTCGCTTTATTTGAAGTTTTATTTGTTTTTTTTTATAGGTGTTTGCAAAACAATAACACTTTTATTTATAGATACTAAAATGGCGGGATGGGAGAGAGGACTGTCGTCAATTAATTTGAATGAGAACATCGAAGAACTTCCATCTGATGGATCGTAATAATAATATGATGACGGTGATGATGGTGATGATGATATGGAATTAATACAACAATTTATAAGTGAAAAAAAATATTTCCGCGGCAAAACGATTAGATAAAGCTGATATGCCTTTACGAGTACATGGCAAAAGAAGGAGTGCGCTTTGTAACACAAAAGCAGAAGTGCATTCGTCGAGGAGGGCTTGTACCATTGTGATGTCGGATTATGTATCACAAGACCAATTTTCAATACCAATATAACTAAGAATAATGAAGCTTTGAGCATAAATATGCAGAGAATCTTAAATATAATATAATACAATATTTTATATTAAATTACTACTTGTTTTCATTGAAATACAACATTAATGTTTTTCTTCTCACATTTGCACACTGTTTGCATACTGCAAACACCACATATAGCCAAAATGCCTGAATACAAATGATAATTTAAAAAACGTTATTTAAAAATAAAACAAAAGATTTGAATTGGCTCTCTGAAACGGTTAAAATAATACATAATGTATTTGCGGTACGTTCCTGAGCGGTAGTAAGTATCGTCCTGATGAAAGACAATCATTCAGAAACGAAATATTGCTTGAAATGGCTTTATCAGTGTTTGGTGACCACATCTGAATAACCTGATACTTCCCCATCTTCTTCTACATCTCCTTCCATTCCCCACTACCTTCAGTCTCACAACATACCCCAATTGGGGTTGCCATAGTCTCACTGGCTCCTGAAAATCGAGAGCAGGTGGGACTCTTCATCCCATTTTGTGACTCCTGCAACTCCTCTCAAAAATCTCATTTCGGCAGCTTGGACCCTTACCGCTAAAGGAAACGTGATACGCCCTCACAGATGACGCCAATTTGAATATTAAAAAAAAAAAACACTTAGCGCGTAAAGCTTTTAAATATTGAAATAAATATTGTTTGTTGGCGGGTTGTTGAGATCCGCTACATCTGCGTATCTATTGGGGATGCGTATGGTTGCCAATCCTGGCCATAATGATCGGGATGGTTTTGCGGTTGCGAATTGTATGTAAAAAGGACTTTGCGAGTGACTATGGCATAGGATTGAGAAACAAAAAGAAAGAGGGAAATGTTAAAAAAGGGGACTCACCGATTTCATCATTCACTGTGGATAATTCAATTGTGTCTTCACTTGTTTCAGTGGATATTATTGTACTTGTACAGAACTTGGGTTCTCGGCGGAGTTTTTAATTGTACTGGTAGCGAAAGGTCAAACAAGGGGGGAAGGGGGTAAGGGAGATGCATATAATCGTACGCATTATTTGGAAGTAGGTGACCGATGAACTGGCGTGAATAATTACTAACTTCATGTTATCTAGGTACGAGCGAGTGTTTGCAATGCTAAGTCCTGGTGTTGTTGCATTTAAACGGGATTTTGGAAATATAAGAACAATAAATAACAGTGCACTATTTGTCTATATAAAAGTCTAGTCGAATTCAAGAAGTAAAAGAGTGCGTCTAAAAATGCTTTTCCAAAAATTCAACATATTATTTTTATTTATGGCAATGTTGTTGCGGGAGTGCAAACTATGCAGGTGCGGGTTGTTTCCAGTAGTTACATTTCCCAGTTGTCCTGTGATTTAATCCGTCGCATCTGTGAAATACAGAATATTATGATATGAATAGAATATGTACCTCCCTACCTACATACCTGTCAGGTATCAATATATATTTTCTCACCTTCGCACTTCGTTACAAGCGTTCGGGGTAATTTTATCAAATGCTAAAGAGGACCGAGAATCGGCGTTCAAGGGGTCGGTTCAAATAGCACAAAATCAAAATATGACGCTAATCGTTGATCTGATATAGTCATGATATGTGATGAAGTTTGATACACCCAATTTTAACTGCAGGCGGCCAAAGGAGGAACTAAATAACGAATGGACCCATATTGAAAATTCATAGATATTTTTTATATCCAGAATGTCTGTGACTTTAAAAGATTTTAAGCTTGACAGCCTCAGCGGTTGAGGGGTGTGGCCTTCGAAGACTAAACCAGATGTGGAAAATAATTTTTATTTAATTGATTTGTTTTATTTCACGATTAATTAAATTAAAGCACAGAATACTCGCGGCAAGTTCCGCAGTAGAAGGTACTCTTGTATCGCCCTGGTGTAAGCCTAGTATTCAGAATCGAAACGTTGCTTGAAATATTTTTAGATGTGTTTGGTGACCCGATCTGAATGGCCAGGTATTTCCTCACCTTCTTCTTCCCCTCTCCACTGTTCCCAGTCTCATAACATACCCCAATAAGGAACTCTAGTTCTATTTTTTATAAAATCAATAATGACGTTTAAAATTAAATACCAGTTGGTTTGCTCATGAATATTCTAATTTCTGTTATTATTAATAGTTTTATTTATTTATTTATTATATTGAACAACAATCATAGAAATTAAATTTATCCAAATTAAGTTTAAATTTTACCAAAGCTAAACAAATACATATTTAAAATACAAAACAAAATCGAAAAATAAAAAATGTCCATACTAATCCAAAAAAAGAATACACACGTTACGTCTGATGTTCCGAATGCAATGGTACCAACGTAACAAGGTCTTTTGATGAGATAATTTTTTTTATAACTTTTTAATAACGTTTTTGAAATTCTACGTATAATTATATTTAACGAAAGTTATATATTCAGAATCGGTGTTTGCTGATCTATATGAAAATATATTTTTAAAGCCATTATATTTTTCACTGGAAATCCTTATTGAGGAAGCCATAGTCACACTGGCTCCAGACGGTTGCGAGTAGTGGAGATGCCATATAGCCAGATTTGCCTACCATTTTGACGGCTGGAGGAAAACCCTGTGACATAATAAATTTGGCACAAGGCGGGTTCACGCATTTCTCGAATACGTGATGTCATCATTTGTGTAATTGACCGCCAGAGAGTAAAATTAGAAGATTTTAAGAAATAAATAAATGACTGTGGTTTCCTGTATAATAAAACATTGTAAAAATAGAAGTGGTAAAGAGAATAATCAAAACTATCGCACTACATTCCATAGATAAGCGTTTTTTTACTGCATTTTAAACTTATTCAATTATATATAACACGAACAGTTTTGGTGATACGAAATCACTGCCGTTCACGTTTATTTCGCGTGCTTTTGACTGCGGTAAGCAAATTTAGATCATTTTTAAAAAGGATTTAGATAATCCAACAAAATATTCGGTTTTTGTGAACAAGCCTTTTTCTTATTTACTGTTTTACTTATTGGTGGTTTGGGTTAATTTGGAATCTGTTAACACAGCTACGGGAAAAAAAGGAAATTTCCGAAAAATTCATGACAATTGTAAAATGGACAAGTTCATAATTAACAGATTTAATTTTCGAAGAGTAAATACTAATACTTTGCAGTGCAATGCGAGTTGCCTGCAGTCTGTCGGGATGCATTTATTCACAAAACAAATGAAAGTGACACGCCTAGGCTCTTCCCCTTGAGTGTTAGGGCAACTCCATTGTGTTCTTTGCTCTGTGAGTTCCACAATGTGAAGTAATATGGCGTATATATGGCACCGAACAGATAATAATAATAATTGGTTGATTTGTTTGGTACAATTTTGTAAAAAATCACCTCAAGGGCGCTGTACAAATATTACTCGTTAGGGTTTAACTTATTATGTACAAACAGTTACAGAAACATACTTACCTGACAGGTCACTCCAGATAGTATAAAGTTTTAGCTTGGGAAGATATAATTTTGTACGTACAGACAAAATTATTAGAAAACACTGCACACCGCATGACGTTGCAGTAACTATTTTATTCTTAGTTGTTATTGAGAAGAGTTGGTATTTATTTTAAATACTTATGTTTTTTTTTTTATTTATGACTAGAAAAGAGATTTTTTAAAGTTACCGGAAAAGCTAAAAATTTCAACTCGGGTTTAACTGAAATTTTCGGTAATAATTATTGACTTTAATTTTGGAATAATTTATTGAAGCTTAACAACTCAACAAATAAATTCGTGTAGAAACTTGTAGTCATGATAAAAAGATAGCAACCAAAAATATATGGGAATTATTTGAAGATATTATTAATAGTTCTTAGAAATCGATGTATGATACCGATGACAAATGACGGAACGGATTGGGGTAGTTGTAGCTCTGTGGATTAGGGCGTAAGGTCCTGGATAGACCACGAGGTCCCAAATGCTACCGTTATCTTGCTCTTTTCTGTGTCTTTTTGGTTTCATGTTTCATTTTGAGAGATGTTAATATTATCATTAATGATTAAAAATAATTATTTACGTACACAAATATTTATAATTATTTTATGAAAAGTTTCAAATTTTTCTATAAATTAAGGTAGATACTAACCGGATAGCTTCGCTATGTAAATTGGATTTTCAACTTATGTACATTGATCACAACATGCATACGCCTCTATATCCTAATTTTGCCCTACATTTGTATGATGATTGTTATTTATTTTTGTATTATATAATATTGTTGAAATAAACTCCTGCTGACAAGCTACTTGCAGTGACTTAGCGGGTATAAGTTCCCACTGTATACAATTAATATTATGCAATAAAAAAAAATTAAATAAAAAAACTGTATCATTCATGGACGAGTTTTAAGCTTCACTATGAATTGTGCCGAGTCTTTAATCAATCTTAAATCGTATCACACCGAAATAAAGCTCACCGATCTGGTGTGCGCTTTGGTTCCTTCAACCTTCTGATAGCTGATAACTTTGCTGGTCTAAGAGATGACGGTTGTGAATTGGAATTTTCATGGATGAACAGTTCCGACAGGTAAGCCGGAGCAACTGGGTGGTATTTAAATCCCGTTAATTGATTTAAATACCACCCAGTAGAGCTTTAACTGGATTCTTTTAGGACATTTGAGCCAGTGAAGATTTTTGAGATCCTCTAAAATATGGTACTTTAGATACGTTGGTGATAAGTCTTGCCGTAGGGCAGAAAACGGATTATAATTTGTTAATTTGATTATTGGGGAGGCTTGCATATATTCCGTTGGAGTAGTCTAGACTTGAAACAATGTACGAATCACCTAGCAATTTAGTCGCCTGTGCTGGCAGGTTTCTTCGTACTGATTTAATTTGCCTTAATTGGAAGAATCCTGCGCTTACAGTTTTGTTCACTTGAGCTTTTAGAAAAAAAATCAACGTCTAGATTGACACCCAGTAGTTTGATATCTACATGTGTTTGGAGTAATGTCGCTTACTGAAATAGTTATTGGGGGGTTATCAATGTAATTCAACTTCAATATGTTTGAGGTCATCCAGCGAGTAATTACGTCTATGCTTCTATTATTTTTAGACTGTCTATTTCTCCTAGCAAGCAGTAAAAGTAAACTAGCTGGTCAGCATGGTAGTGGGATTGAAGACCAAATGAGTCGATTGTTTTCGCTAAATTGTGATTGTTTTCCAGATAAGTGTGATATAATAGCGATTTGAAAGTAAACTGGTATTGGAAGCTACCTAATCACGCTTTCACTCCCAAGTTCCTACCTACTTACCATCTTTCATGTTCCAGAACTTTAGTTTTGCTTGATTCAATTTTATTTTTTAACTGTTTGATGAAGTTATGAAGTTGAAAATTCTTGCTTGTCGTTTGGGTGAAATAATTGATTTGACAGCTAAAGTAATGCCTTGTGACGACCATCACTATCTCTAAACAAAGAAACATTCATTTGAATTTTTTTATTTCATTCCAAAGATTTATTTTTTACAAAATATATATAAATAATAAAGTTCTTAAGTAGGTACCTACTTGTGTTTATCATTTTGATAATATTCTACCCAAACCAAACTTCTTGAAAAGAATATGTAATCTGTGACTAACCAGAGTGGTATATCTATTGGTTAACCTCAATACAACATGGCAATGTTTTTCATACTAATTTTAAAATGTTATAGCAACAAACTATTCTCTAAACCTTCCCGGCATTAATAAGAACAAACTGTGTTATTTTCAGCGAAGCCGATACAGCAATTTTCGAGAAAATCGAGGACACACAGACGAACATTCATTTTTATATGTAAGGTAGAGATTAAGTGATTTTTTTTGCGCGTATAAAAATTAAATGAACTTAACAAATCTTTTGTGATTTAAATTGTAAAATATACAATTATTGGTGAGTTCTACGAAATAAACACAAAACCAGTAAATATGACGATGTGTTCGATGTTTTACGCTGTATGGATGGTATATTCTCTCCACACTTAATAATTAAAAAACCCACATTTGAATTTTATGGGAGCAGAACCATCGCCACCCCCCACAGAAAATTTAATACATTTTGTTGAAACAAATTGCTTCGGATTCTACCAATTAATAATTTCCTAAATATTCACATCGCATTTTTTTTTTTTTTTTTTTTTTATATGAATACCTCACAAGAGTCCCAACTGCTCCCAACCGTCTGGAGCCAGTGAGACTATGGCATTCCTAATTGGGGAATGTTGTGAGGCTGAAGGTATTGGGGAGGGGAAGGAGAAGGGGAAGAGGAAGGTGGGGAATACCTGGCTATTCAGATCTGGTCACCAAACACGGCTAAAAGCCATTTCAAGCAACGTTTCAATTCTGAATGGTGGTCTTTCACCAGGGCGATACTGAGAGTATCTTCCACTCTGGAACGTGCGCAAATATACTATATATTATTTTTAAATGAATTAATTGTGAAACAACACAAATTAATTAAATAAAATTACTTGCGCACGCCGGGATTTGAACCCGCGACCTTCGGATTCGTAGTCGAGAGCCTTACCCCTCGACCATGGAGGCCGTCAAACATCAACGGTTGATGCCGGGAAATACGCATAATTGCTTTCCATTGGCGCACTGGTTTTTAAATCCATTTTTAAATCCTCGCCATGGCAATATGAATTAAATTTAATTTTTTGCTTTCTTTAAATTACTACGTAGTTTGTTTTAGTTAAGTAGTCGTAACAAATTGACCACACCGAATTAAAAAATCGTGATAACCTCAAAAGATCTTGAAAAATTACTATTTCCATACCTGCATTTGGGACTGGTTCTTGTTAATTCTTGGATTAATACAAATGTGGGGTCACAGGAGGCCCTGAGGGAAACAATTTTCCTCAAGGCCTATGTCATCTTTGGGGATGCTGTGTGGATGGTATTTTAGAGAATAAGAAAGAGTGAACCTTGAAGAGACTCATGTTGTAGGAGGGAGGAAACACAGAGGTCATCAAATCATTCCACAGCCATGTTGAACATTAGAACGAGTCGTAGAAGCGACCTGTACTCATATGACAAATTTCAACCGTGTACATTGGACACGTGTTTAGCGTGTTTACCGACTATGCACCGGTGCCGAAGGGATCAATGACACTAGTTCCTCAGAGGATCTTCCATTGAAATACCGGTAGAGCGAGGACAGCATTCCCACCTGACATCTGTGTTCCAAATATTGCAATCCGTTTGTTAAGATAGGCGAATCTATCAAACGGACGGCCCATTTCTGCATAGAGTCAAGGGATTTTTCAGATATTTTAGAGCTTCCGACCAGAGAGGGCTGCCAAATTGTACAGTGGGGCGCACTTGTGATTTGTACGGGGTCAGCAGTTGGGTACTATTAAAGTATCTGCGGGCTCTGTACAGAATGCCCATCTTCTGAGAGGCTAACTTTACTCTGGCTTCGATAGAGCCCCCATACCCGAGCTGACCAATTAGCATATCACTGGAGGGATATTTTAACGGATGTTTCTATCGAAAACTTAGATCAAAGTAGTTTATTTATATGACACAATATATAAGTAATTGAAACGTTAAGACGAATTAGGTAGTATTAAAACCGTTATGCGGAGGCGTGGTTTTGCGTAATTAAATGTATTAAGATTGAGGAAGGCAAATGTATTGCCATAAGTCAGATTCCAACTAAGGAGTACAAATTTTTCAAATAAAAACAATTTATCAATGTAGAGCGAACAAAGAACAAATTCACAAATTTAAGAAAAATACATTTTAATCGAAAATATTCCTTTTTTTTGATTGCTTATTTTTGTTATGATAATTACAACTTTTCAGCCTTTATAGACTGCATTCCACTACTTTAAAGGATTATTTTTTTATTTTTTTATTTACTGCTGATAATTTGCCTAAGCTAGGAAATAACTTATAAGAAAACAATTATTTTTATTTTGAGGTGCGGCATTTTCTCTATTACTTTTTACATCAACCATCTCCTAGCGTATCATGTATATGAAGTCTTGTAAAATTTCGAGTACAATCAAATTGGCTACATATTAGCATGGAACTATTCAAATATTGTTTTGCTATATATTTTATTTTATTTGCTGTTAAATTTTTAACAGCAAATCCATCATTTACACTGCTGATGATAAATACTATGAGTGAAGTGTGGCAATATACAGTTTTAAATCAATTAGCTTGAACTATGTCAGTCGGGGGAGGGGAGGGTGTAGGGGAACATAGGAGTGGGATAAAGGTACAAAGGACTAGAGTAGATGGAAATGTGGTTTAACTTATCTAGTTTGAGAGCGGTCGTGTAATGGATTTTAATTTAATATCATGTACAGTTGAGTTAAAAATGTCAATGTGGTAATAATTTAACTTAAATGAGTATGTAGTGTAACGTAAATACTGACCCCGCTTAAAAAGGCATCACTTCTATTGTCTACGGAAGAGATTTGAGAAAATGTCTATGGGAGACATCCGACGGAAGAGACTAAGACAAGATGGCGTCAGACATAACCTGACACGGGCGGTGGAGTTCGACGTGATTGAAGGGAGTGATTATGTGTTAGTTTTTTCTTTTCTGTTTGGCGCCGAGGTGCATCTACCCAATCTACCCGCAGTGGGTATGGTTTTAGTTTACTGATGGCCAAATTGTCAGGTTATCAACCCCAACCGCGCGTGCCTGGGCGTTGGAGAAAATCCCTGCTGAGGATGAATGGACACGAGAGTCGGTAGCTATATCGACGACCAAACAGGACCTAAGGTAGCATCCTCACATATTATTGACTGAACCCCACGGGAGATGCTGTAGCGGATGGCGCTTTCGAAGTATCGTCATAGACTTCGCTGAAGATGATCGTGGGAATCGGTGAACATCAGGACCTGAGCGGCCTTGCCTGATGCTGAGGAGAAAGATCTGTCCACAAGAGCCATCATTTATCATTTAAACCGTTTAATTTTGAATTAATACTCCTCTCTACCTTTATCTTTTCTCTAAAATGTTGTCGGGGTTTTTTTAGAGCCAATAAATACTATGTTTAAATGTGAATAGGGTTTTATTTCCAGTATCATGTTTTATATCCAAATCTTCCCGCACTTCATCCATCAGATTCACCCACGAATACTGAGATAGAGTCGAACAATAGCAGGAGATGCTACAGTAGATCTGTAGATAAAAGAGTTTTGTTGGGAATTGGTTTTAAAATCAGGGATATACAAAGTAAGTGGCTGTCTGCTGTTGCGATTTGGGATATGGTATAATAGGCGTTCGAGAATATCAGGGCTATCAATTAAGTGGCGTGCTATTTTAAATAACATTACGGATATCTCGTAAGTCCGCCCCTGTCCTTGTCATGTGCCACAATGGCGGCCCATCCATAGTTAATCTGCTAATGCAGCTCACCGGAAGTGATGTCCACTTTGTTGAAAGTAGGTATTTTAAATAAGTGACATCATGAAAATAGTAAAAGGACGGCTCTGCGGAGGGTGAAGGGAAGTTGGACACAGGCAGGGCCAGGAGGCGCTGATATTATAGACACAATTTTATTTATTTATGTTGATTAAAAAGTTGCATGGTTTATAATATTATATTATTCCTATTGAGTTAGAAAAAACTCATTTCGTTCTAGCACACAGCACCCGTCGTTCAGCGCCTATTCGATGCATTGAATAATCCGGTGACCCGATAGTTAATCCCTCGACGGCTGATCCCTCCGACAGTTGATTCCTCCGACAGTTGATCCCCTACTTGATTATTTCTGTTATATGTCTTCATTTGTAAAGTAAGTATGCAGAGAGGATATGCGGCCGTATTACAAATGTCGATGTACTTATATCTTCAGGCGTCATGAGCGGAAATCTGCTACATAAAATATTTTTACTAATCATAATGCCGAGTAGAAAAACAAAATATTACATAGCTGTATTATGCAGTCGGTTTTGGGAAAACATGCTACTGGTTCCTAATTGCATATAATATAACTAAATGTCCCCGAAGGGTAAGCAGAGAGGATAACCGGCCGTAGGCATAACAAAACTTGAAATACTTATATCTGCAGGCGTCTTAAGTGGAAATCCGCCATACAAAATATTTTTACTACGAATGAGAACGTACAGCAGAAATAATCCCTTAGGGGATCAACTGTCGGAGGGATCAACTATCGGAGGGATCAACTGTCCGAGGGATCAACTGTCGGGGGGGGGGCAACTGTCGGGGGATCAACTGTCACGGAACCGAAAAATCCATATTATGCCTAGTTGAGCAATAATCAAACCCTCAAAACTCGATCACATATCGTTGTTATATTACCTGAGTTCCCCACCCCACTGACGTTACTGACGGCACAGAAACAAATTTCGCGCCTCTCGTTTTATAAGTAAATATATTTTTTTTGAACGAAAACTTAACACGAGGTGAAAAAGGAGACAAAATAAAGTTCATGTTAAATTCATTGTACTGTGTATTTATGTTTTCCATTATTGTTGCATTCTATAATTATGTTCCTCTTACAATTTCGCGAACGTTATCAGCTTTGTGATAGCTAATCACAATAATTCAAGAAACAACTTCCACGTACCTAGTCACTACATTTATTACAAATTAGTTTATTTAATTCACACTGTCCTCCATTACATTCTTTAATTTTATTTTTATTAACATTTTTATTCAAGTCCACTAAACATTTTATTTTTATTTTTATTTTATTTTTAACCTACCATACATGCATATATACACAAGTGCACAAGCATGTACGTATGTGTTATGTATGTTTATGTACACATACATTATCGCGTCCCAGGGGTGATTTTTCACAAAAACCGCGCTATACAAATCATACAATTATTATTATTATGGGGCAGTGCTAATGATAATATTCTTAATTTACTCATTTGAACACAAAAAGCCACCATGAAAATTATACTTAAAGTCCTGTAAGAACTAGCCCTGACGAAATCTTTAACAAACTTAACATTATGTCAATAAAACAATTATACTCTAAAAAATATTACTTTACATTCAACAAGAAATAACAACAATCACACTTATTTGAAAAACTAGATCTCAGAGTCAAAAACACATACACCAAGGAACCACAAACACAACATTTGGACAAAAAAACTTCTAATATTATTGTACTATACAACCAAATCCCACTATCCTTCAAAAATCACAACAGCCATAATAAATTTAAAAAAGTCAAATAAAGCATTGGATACGTTACATAGATCTGAAATAGAAAATATATTAACACCAAATACAGACTAACATCGAAACCACTCAACTGCGCTGGAAACACCTCACCTTACAATTATTTTATTTTTTTCATCAAGCACATCAATTTGATTTCATATTTTGTAAATGAAATCCTCAGCACGGGAAATCCCAGTGAGGATATCATTATTTGTTATTTTATTATAAAAAATAAGATAATAAATTATTATTATCACTAAGCAAAAAAGGGATTTAAAAAAAATTATTTTCCATTTGGTTTGTTCGGAAGAAAAGGGGAATTTTGAATTTTTTCGAAAAGTATTTATTTATTCATCAATATCCATTTTCTCCCCTTCAAAGTGATCCCCCTCAGATATAATGCACTTATGCCAGCGCTTCTTCCAATCCTCGAAGAACTTCTGGAATGCGCTTTTCGGTATGACCATCAGCTCTTTCTTCGATTCTGACTTTATCTCATCAATTGTGGCAAAACGCTTTCCTTTCATTGGTCTCTTCAGATTCGGGAATAGGAAAAAGTCGCAGGGAGCCAAATCTGGTGAATACGGTGGTTGAGGCATGATTATCGATTTTTTTGTTATGTTGGTACACATAATGCTAACATATGATAAACATACATATTTTTATCATATGTTAGCATTATCAGCCATTTTGGATTAGTGGTTTGTTTTTGACAACTGGAAAGGTTAGTGACTTTTTTGTGTGTTCTTCGATTTTTTACTTTTTAAAAAAATGGATCAAAGGCATATAAGTGCATTATATCTAAGGGGGATTACTTTGAAGGGGAGAAAATGGATATTGATGAATAAATAAATACTTTTCGAAAAAATTCGAAATTCACCTTTTCTTTTGAACAAACCTCGTATTGTTCTTTAGGGATATGAGATGTTTACATATTATTTCTCAACCTTATTTAATAGCAAACATCACCTTCGATGAATGTTTCGGTCTTTGATACGAATTATTAAATACATTCAATAACCATTACCCACCTAACTTCGCACTTCAATCAAATTAACTGTTATTTAATACTTAATGTCCCTATACTTTTTTTCTATTGTACTATGTTAACTTTTTTTCTCTCATGTATTATGCAACATGAACAAAGCTTGTCAATTTGACTGTCCTAAAACGGAGACTTCCCAGTTGGCCAGTCAGTGTTCTTACTGAAAAATATTTTGCTGAATTGAATAAATAAATAAAAATAAAGGAGACAGAATACACAGTGTAAAATGAGAAAGGCGGCTAGGCACAAAAATAAAGTAATGAAAGAACAAGATACGGCTATACGAATTTGTAGTGCTACGCATCCTTCCAGGCCAACTATTTGGACAATCTTTTTTTCGTACATGACAAATGTGTAAGAAATCTTCGGTGAAAAAAATATTATGATATATGAAAAAATTATGTATGAAGCTATCACTTTGTGGTTATCCATTATACTCAAATGAAACACTCAAACTTTGTTTAAACCACATTTATTTTAAGTGTATATACACTTGCCCGAAGGACGGAACGGTTGTTCCGAAACCGGTAGGTCTATAAAATAAATGTGGTTTAAACAAAGTTTGAGTGTTTCATTTGATTAGAATTATGATAGTTTTGTTTTGAACTAAGGTCTTTCGTAAATAATTATTTGGGCAGAACTTTGCAATCGAACGAAAAGATAGCAGTCAATAATATGGGAATTCACTGAGGATAATATTGCTAAGACTTAATATTGAATAATTAGCTCAGTGGCTAGAGCGTTGTCAGAAAGATGTTCGGGATTCGATTCCTAGATGCGACTGATGCCCTGTGTATTTTTCTGTTTCATATTTAATTTGAGATTTGTTAATATTATTTCCGTGTACATAAGCATACGATGCTTAATGACTTTATCCGTATTTGTTGATGATGAATAGTCAGGTACTTCCCAACATCCCAATCTCCTTGCTTCGCCTCCCTCCTCTTTCTCTACAGCATCACAACATACCCTATTTGGGGCTGCCGCAGTCCCACTGGCTCCGGGGAGTTGGAACTTTTGTATGATGTTCACGAACTTTCAAACTAACTCCCCACAGGTCCCACCGACGTATTTTCGTCCTATAAAATCAACAGGTATTTTTTTAACGAAATACACGGGAATGTAATAATATATTCCAGTACATCGAACAGAGGTGCTCGCCACATGTGCAGTACAGGTGAAATACTAGCGAACGATGCCGAGTGTGCAATTTGCAACGTTTATTATTTGAGATATGGTGATGGTAAACAACATCGTGTACGACCAGACCACACAAGTGTTTTTTTGGACCCTTTAATAGCTACAAAGATACCGTTATATAGATATATATATTTTTTACAGTAACTCTACACAGGAGGTCCTGAGGGAAATAATTTCCTATCATCTTTGGGGATGCTGTGTGGAGGGTCTTTTAGAGGATAGGAAGGAGTGAACACGGGTCTTGAAGAGACCCAAGTTGTAAGATGGGGGGAAACATGGAGGCCGACAGATCATTCCACAGCCGAGTTGTTGAACACAGAACGAGTCGTAGAAGCGACCCGTTCTCATGTGACAAATGTCAACCGTGTGCAAATGTTGGGCGCGCGTTTGGCGTGTTTCCCGACTATGCACCGGTGCCGAAGGGATCAATGACGCGAGTTTCTCAGAGCGTCTTCAGAGGTGGCTGCTAAATTTTACAGTGAGGCGCACTTACGATTTGTACATGGTCAGCAGTTGTGTACTATTACGCGACGCGATATCATAACCCGTCAAATTAAATTTCGTGGCTGCCGTCCAGCTACATAGCTAGGATATTTTCAATAGCAGAACAGGGAAACGTGGCCATGCCAATCCTTTCGAATCCTGAGAGATTACATAATATTGTGAAAGCACGTGTACAGCGGCATTCTAACTATAAGAGTCATCAACTGGGTATAGGATGTTGGAACGTTCGATCTCTGAATAATAAGATAGAGGAGGTAGGGGAGATTTCCATGGAAAAAATCTGCATATCCTGACCTTAACTGAGACTTGACATGAAAATGTTTCAATAAAGAGGCTCAGAGCTTTGGGGTACGTGGTGTTAGGAGAAGCTCGACCTAACGCAACAACTTTTCAGGATGACAACATCTCTAGCTTAAATCACGGAAGTTTTGCGATTATTGCCGCCAAGGCTTATGTCTGACAAAGGTGTCTATTGTTGCGTACCTAACAATTAAATACTTGGGAGGCCGAGTTTATTCCGCAGGAGCATCATTCCGCCATTCAATGAACTGTCGTATTTTCTCGAGCTTGTTGTAAGACTTTCCAATACCATCTTCATAACCGGAGATGTCAACATCCACCGAGAGTGCCTGGAGTCACCCAACTACGTTAAATTCAGCGACTTATTAGATTCCTTGGGAAGCCGTCAGCGGGTTAGTACACCAACTCACGATGCGGGCGGACCTCTGGATATTTTTATCTCGAAGTCGAGTGGCCCATCCCCGGTAGCGGATAGTGTAGATGTCGGGCTATCAGATCATCGGCTAATTCGCGCTGAGATCGATTTTAACCCACCGAAAATTCCGTACATAACTATCACATCAAGGGCATGGCGTAGTTTTAACTATGACGATTTCCTGTTATAACTTACAGCATCTCAGCTTTGCATACAAAGTGTTTGGAAAATAGACTCATAAGAAATTTAAAACACAGTCCTATCAATTTTTTTAAATGCTCCAACTTTTATAAAAACTCGGCGAGAAATCTGACGACCGGTTTGACGAAGAATGTTGAATTCAGAAGAGAGTGATTCGCAAATTCGAAAGGTCAGGACAGTCGGGAACTATCTCACGGGATAATTGGATACAGGCTTAAAAAGGGAACACAATTCTAATTCGTTCAAAAAAGTCTTGGAACTCGGTTAAGATGGTCGTTGATAATGTTAGTGCACAAAACACAATAGATATTACAACAGAAACCTTCTCTAAGTTTTTTCTAGACCCCCCGACCCCCCCTACACCACCATATTTTACGAAAAACAATAACGGAACCATTTCTGCCTTTAAATCTACATCCCTCGAAGAATTGAGGAAGTTCATACTTTTGTTTGAAGACTTTTATCTACTACGTACTTTTGTTACTTAGTTTTAACTCTTCAAACAAACTGTCTAGAAATTGTTAGATACTTAATGCACAAGAAATACAAAAAGTTAATACTTCATCGAACAAGCAGTGTGTACTCGGTCTCATTCCAACGAGGCTACTGAAAAAGGGTTGCAATGAAATACGCCCCTTTCTAGTTCATCTTTTTAATAAGTCACATTTGACGGCCTCCACGGTCGAGGGGTAAGGCTCTCGACTACGAATCCGAAGGTCGCGGGTTCAAATCCCGGCGTGTAATAATTAAAAAGTAATTTTTATTTAATTAATTTGTGTTGTTTCACAATTAATTCATTTAAAAATAATATATAGTATATTTGCGCACGTTCCAGAGTGGAAGATACTTTCAGTATCGCCCTGGTGAAAGACCACCATTCAGAATTGAAACGTTGCTTGAAGTGGCTTTTAGCCGTGTTTGGTGACCAGATCTGAATAGCCAGGTATTTACCCTTTTCCCCACCTTCCTCTCCCCCTTCTCCTTCCCCTTCCCAATACCTTCAGCCTCACAACATTCCCCAATTGAGAATGCCATAGTCTCACTGGCTCCAGACGGTTGGGAGCAGTTTGGGACTCTTGTGCGGTATTCAGATAAAAAAAAACTTAGAATGGATGATTTTTAAAACCGTTTAAATGAGCTGTCCTAACTCCATTATTTAAAAAAACCGCTCCATTATTGGACGCTGAAGATCTTTCGAATTACCGACCTGTTTCAAATCTTCCATTTATATCTAAAATCTTAGAAAAAATTACTGCTTCACAGACAATAAGTCACTTAAATTCAAATAAACTGTTGACTCAATATCAATCTGCATACAGAAGGTTCCACTCAACGGAAATACATCAGGGTTGGTATACGTACTCCATTGTGGGCTGCTAACTTTGCTTCTTTATATATATTTTTGCTAGGGTCACCCGCGTTCAGTCCTCCATTAATGGAGTTCATCCTTCTTTCAATGTCCATATCAGTTTTTCCATTTCACGTAAACATACTTTCCAAATACACAAACATACAAGTATTCATCATTCACAACTATATTGCACACTGTTTTCGTACTCTCTCTTTCAAACACCATGACTTTATTAAATGAATTTAAAATTAATATACCATGACTTTAGACTTACTTACATTCATTCATTAGCTCATTGTTCATACATAATTCGATTATCCTAGATACGAGGGACTGTAGATCTTCCACACTGTTAGCAATCATCACCGCATCATCAGCATACAATAGGCAATACGCTTTCAGATTACTCATTTTTGCGCCCAAGAACAATTCTTGCATAGAATATCCATGTATAGATTGAATAACCTCTTGCTTAACATCTTTTGTGATGTCAAACCATCCCGTAAAATCACCGTTTACCCTAACACATGCAATCCTTCCCTCGTACAGAGATGAGATTGTCTGTATAAATTCGTATTCACCCAATACTTCGACAATACCTTCCATAAATTTTTCTGTCAACTCGTCGTATGCTTTTTGTAGATCTACAAAGGCACAGAAAAGTTTCCGTTTTTTTCCAGAAACTTCTCTTAGCATACGCAATGAGAAGATCTGATCCATGCACCCCCTTCCATTGAAAAGCACCTTGCACATCCCATATTTTATCCTTTGTTTCCATTCGGACCCTTTCATTAAATATCCTACCATACCAAATTATTGATAATACATATATATGTATGTTAATATAATAATAATTATTTTTTTAACTGCTTTTTTAAATAAGTATGTTCATTAATATTTTCTCATAAAAATACATCTAAACAAAAACAGACTCACACCACAAAATGCAGGATCTCAAGGGCGAGATCACTGAAGTCCGAAATCGTTTCACGCTGAATATTGTTCGCTTCTTCCTGAATAAGGTTTTCTACAGTTTTCCTTATTTCCAAAGGCGAATGCGGAGGAACTCCAAAAATAGGCCATAGCCGATAGTCTTCCTCTCCACACTCACCACAAACAGACAATTATTAATGAAATAAATTAATTAAAAATTACTTTCTATTCACCACTTTATTAATATACCATGTTTCGAAAGCGATGCTTTCTTCATCAGAAATACACAGAATACTAAAAAGTAATGATAATTAAAATAATAAAGTGGTGAATACATACATTTTTTTATGCCGCAGGTATGATGCTGATGCTAAGCGACCTGCTGAAGATAAGGTGACGAAATATACACGCAATTTAGTAAGGTTTTAAATAATACACGTTTCCCTACAGAAATCACAAGACCCAAATTACAAAAACGGTCAGGTAATATTTAAAAGTATGCGTCCGTTCCGCATGACACCGTTCTATTTGTATAAAGAATATGTAAATTTAGAGACAGTAACTTTAAATGTTTCATCACTTAATGATTAATAAGAAACTAGGAAAATAAAAAAAGCCAGGTAAGTATATCTGTATCTGTTTGTACACAATAGTGATAAACCTCAGCAAGTAATATTTGTATAGCGCCCGTGAAGTGATTTTTTACTAATTTTTAATTAATTTATTTCATTAATAAATGTCTGTTTGTGGTGAATGTGGAGAGGGAGAGTATGGGCTATGGCCTATTTTTGGAGTTCCTCCGCATTCGCCTTTGGAAATAAGGAAAACTGTAGAAAACCTTATTCAGGAAGAAGCGTAATAGTATCGTACGCTAATATCCCCTTCCGTAGAAAAAAAAGAAAACTAAGTCGATGCACAATCCCCCTTACTAGACGGACGCTCTTTGTGTTCACGACGGAATGAATGTTTCATGCCTCCGTGCTCAAAGAAATTTGCTTGATGAAAGTACCCTCGATTATACCACCCCCCGGCTTCTGACATATGATTTTTTATTTATATATGCTTTAATGAGACTATAAATTGTTAAATCAATTTTAAATATACTTTATAATATTTGTTTCTCTCATCTCTATCTACACAAATTATAACTTAACTATTATACTATTCTCAAATTATCTGGTGTACGTAAACGATTACTCTATACTTTTTTTTCTTATCTCTTTAAACTTAATTATTATTCTATATTAATTATTATACTTTACACAATTTTTCTTTTCTATACTATTCTTCACATCTCTTTATACTTAATTATTATACTTTTTTCTAGATTTATTATATTGCCATACTATGTCAATACTAGCTTTTTTCCCTTCGATTTTTGTATAATGGCACATAAAATTAACTAAACTTGTCATTTTGACTGTCCTAAACGGAATTTATTCCCAGTTGGGCAGTCAAAGCTTTCTTACATTTAGTTGTTAAATAATGCGTGTTTCAAATAAATAAATATTATTATTATTAAAGCACATATAAATAAATAAAACAATGTAAGAATTCTTATATGTTAAGACAAAGTACGAAATATGTATGGAAAATCTCAGAAGGTGGACAAATTGATTGCTTCTATGGTATATGGTATATTTTTATGACAAAAAAATTACCCTTTAATAATCTTACGTTTTTAAAAAATATATATATTTATCACATTTAGAGTATTTAAATGAAACACATGCAAAAAAACTGCAAACTGTAGACAATGCCTCCAAAACCCGAAACTGCATTTACGCAATAAATTTTTTAAAAAAAGTGATAAAAACCGACATTATAATGATTTTTTTAACAAAATTAAACAAATCAATTTCAATGTAGTTATTATTAGGTTCTGGAGGGTTTTTACTTTATTATCGTGGTTCTACGTTATATGCTAATATAAAAGCACATGCGTAAAAAGAATGCCGGAATAGCTGTTATAATAATTAAAATTAACAAAAACTTGCAGAACTTAATAAATAAGTATAATTATTAATAATTATTTACTTAAAAGATAAAAAAAATCAAACGGAGTTCTGAGTTTTAAATATCATAACAATAAAATAAAAAAAAATGACTATGTGTACATATCAACATGTTTCGAAAGCGATGCTTTCCTCATCAGGAATATACAGAATACTAAAAAATAATAATAATAAAGTATAGACAGATGATAAAAATAGAACATAATAATGTAAGAATAGACAAATTACAAACATAAACAAAAATCGATTAAAGTAGTTAAGTAATTAATCAAAAATGTTAATAAAAAACTATTATAAAACATTGAATAATAAATTTAAATTAGAAATTTAAAAATAAATTATATTTATTATTAATATTAAGATCAAAATAAATTCAAGAGATATAGCTATTTAAAAAAATATTTGAATATTTGTTAAATTTAATTCACATTTGACGCCTTTTCTGATTTCTAAAAATTCAAATTTTCTCTAATTGTAAACCGGTTGTATTTGTAAGTAATATTTTTAAACCTTTATATCAAATGAATGATTGGTTTCTAAAATACGATTAGCAAATTAAGAATAGTTGTTATTATTTGAACACCTTAGGTGTCCCTTTACTCTAATACTGAAATTTCGAGAAGTCTTTCAAATGTAAAAAATAGTTGCAATCGTTACAAATTAATTTACGTACCCCCGATTTATTTAAAAAAAAATTTTATAAGTAATTTCTTTAATTCATTCAAATAGAGTTGTATTTGCTCAGTTTTATTAAACTATGTATTATAAATTATCAAATATATGATGTGCTAGTGGGTACACTTGCAGATACGATACCATTAAATGGACAGGGGGTTAAAGTTAGTACCTAAATAATAAAACACTCTCTCCTTAATACCCTGTTTTACGATATGACTGTATCAGTGCGGGAGGATCATAAAGGAAAGGATACTTTGTCAGTTCAACGGCCCATTGAATAAAACTGCGCAGTACCTGGAAAAGTAAATCGAATTCAACGCATACATTTTTCATTTCGTAGTCAGCGTTCCCTTGTCAGGAAAAAGACATCAGTTTTTTCGCATCTTCGCGAGGCTGTTTTTAAAATATAATTATCACTGAAAAATTCTTGAAAATATACAGAAGATCTACAATCAGTGGGATGAACAAAGTACATATGAAGAATGAGCTAATGATGAATGTATCGTGTTTGAAAGAGAGTACGAAAACAGTGTGCGATTTAGTTGTGAATGATGAATACTTGGAGCAGGTTGATGAGTTCGTATATGGTGAATTTACGGGGTGGTGTGACATCACAAAAGGTGTTATACAAGGTTGGGTAATGTCACCCTGGTTATTCAATCTATACGTGGATAATTGAATCCATGAATTGAAAGAGTTGGGCTTTGGCGCGAAAATGAGTAATCTGAAAGTGTGTTGCCTGTTTTATGCTGATGATGCGGTGCTGATTGCTAACACTATGGGAGATCTACGATCTAGAATGAACAAAGTATGTATGAAGAATGAGCTAATAATGAATGTAAGTAAGTCTAAAGTCTTGGTGTTTGAAAGAGAGTACGAAAACAGTGTGCAATATAGTTGTGAATAGTGAATATTTTAAGCAGGTCAACGAGTTTGTATATTTGGGAAATATGTTTAAGAGAGATGGAAAGACTGACAGGGATATTGAAAGAAGGGTGCATGCAAGAAACTCTATTAACGGAGGACTGAACACGGTTGGCGCTAACAAAAAAAAATGTCCAAAAAATCGAAACTAGCAGTCCAGAATGGAGCGCTGATATCAACCCTGATGCATGGTAGTGAGGAGGATTAAAGTAGACTGAATGCAGCAGAAAAGAGATCACATAATGTGTAAGATTAAGAAAGGTACGATTAGATAGTTTGGGCATGCAGCACGGATGAATGAACAAATGAGTGTATAGGACCCGAAGGTGAATGGAAGAAGCCGGAGGCACCTGAGAAACACATGGTACGATCTAGTAAATCAAATACTCTCGGCCTCCATAGTCGAGGGGTTAAGGCTCTTGACTACGAATCCGAAGGTCGCGGGTTCAAATCCCGGCGTGCGCAAGTAAATTTTATTTAATTAATTTGTGCTGTTTCACTATTAATTAATTTAAAAATAAGATATAGTATATTTGCGCACGTTCCAGAGTGGAAGATACTCTCAGTATCACCCTGGTAAAAGACCACCATTCTGAATTGAAACATTGCTTGAAATGGCTTTCAGCCGTGTTTGGTGACCAGATCTGAATAGCCAGGTATTTCCCCACCATCCTCTACTCCTTCTCTTTATCCTCCCCAATACCTTCAGTCTCACAACATTCCCCAATTGGGCATGCCATAGTCTCACTGGCTCCAGACGGTTGGGGGCAGTTGAGACTCTTGTGCGGTATTCAGGTAAAAGAAAACTTCAGTAGGACTGTATCAGAATAACCGAAGGCAATGCATGAGATGTTGTACGACTTGAATAAAGCAAGAAGTGTGTGCCAAGACCGAGTCGTTTGGCGTTCTGTCCTCTCTGCCTATCCCTGCGGAGAAACGGCGTGATGGTAGTTTGTTAGTTAGTAAAAATTCTTTGAAAAATATTGCACGTGCGATGGTAGGCTTCATAGAAAAGAGTTTTCCATAATCTGAAGTAGACTGCCAGGAAATTTTTGCGATGTTCCTGTCCACGGATAGCAAAAAACCACGTCAAAATATAGTTAGTGTACAAATACTAGTATGCACTGGAGAGATAAACCCACGCGTTTTATGGCGCGTAGGTGTTGCCGAAGTAAGTTAATTTATTTATTACTTCAGGTGATTTTAATCAAACATTTTCATATCGAATATCGTAGATGTAGAGGAGAGATCAGTAATCAAATAATATGTACGTATTAAAACAACTCGATGAAGCTCTCGAGAACTTAAATCGTTCAATTCTACATGAGGTAAACGGTAATATTATTTGAAGCCATTGTTTAATAAATTAGCTTTGAATCTCCTGAAATAAGTTTTGGGACAATCCTTTTCGTAATTTTGCGAGGAAAATTAATATTTTTTGCCTAGCATTGACAGAATTTTTTTTTTTAACTTGTGGTAAGTTTAAATAAAGTTATCAATAAATGAATTAAAAATTACTCTGTAATCACTACTTTATTTATATATACGTGTCAACATGTTTCGAAAACGACGCTTTCCTCATCAGGAATATACAGAATACTAATAATAAAAATCTAATAATGTGTTCTTTATATTTCTGATGAGGAACGCTTCGCTTTCGAAACATGCTGATATGTATATATTAATAATTTTTTCATTACAAAGAAATTTTTAATTCGTTTATTAATAATGATGCCACAAAGTAAATACCGTTCTTTTGAAGATATTCTAAAGTTATCAATGTTCGAATGACCTCTGACGCATCAAAATACGAAAAAAAGCTTCGCAATCATAAACCTACCAAATACGTCAAATGAATTCGTCAAAATCAAAAAATTTTAATACAGACATTAAAAAAAACTCTCATTCTTTACAGAACGACACGAATATCTCATTGATGGGGTGATGAAAAGCAAAAATTTTCCAGCAAAATACGATTTGCAAG
>JAHDVE020006818.1:0-45932 GCA_022606495.2 Halesus radiatus
TTTAATTTAGATAATCTAACTGCATCTCTTTATATGGTCTATAAATAATGTGTAATGATACTGTCCTAAAAAAATGTCATTGATTTAATATAGGAATAATGTAAGAATAGGAAGTAAGATTTGTACAGCGCCCTTGAGGTGATTTTTCACAAAAACGGCGCTATAAAAATCATCCGATTATTATTATTATTATTATTATAATTATATAGTATCCTGTCTAAACTTCATGGTATGTGTAGGATTGCACGAACCTCATCAAAATCCGGAATAATTATATTATAATTATAATTTTTTTAAACTCAAATAGAAATGCACTATTCATTAGTCATAGCGTTAATTCTGTTCGGTATTCAGACCTCAAAAGTCCCAATGCACGCAAGGGGGTACCTTTTCCATATTTTCAAACATAAGTAATATTTTAATTTGCTTTTACTACCTAAGAATTAGCAGAGTTATGCCAATTACAGTAAATCAAACGACACCTCTGTTTTAAGGTGTGAGTTCTTTAATTGACTACCATAAATATATCATCTAGGTGGGTACTATTTTGACACAAAGGCGAAAGATTTTAACAATATTCCTGCTGCAATTAATTCTTCCAAATATTTATAAATACATGTTCAACTCGCCGATTTTCAACATCTCATATTTGAACAATCGAAAAGAATTGTTCTTAAAATGGGGTGATAATAATGTATTTCTTTACCAACATACTTTATGGCAAGCGTTCCCAATGGCTCGAAAATTTAGTTGATCGGAATAAATACGATTGTAAATTTTTTAAATAATTATTGTTTCCATTTTTTTTAAATTTACAACTTCAGATAAAAAAAAATATATCTCTGTCGTAGGACAAATTGGTTATATTCGAACTTTTCTATTAGCGAAGCGGCATAATTTTCAATGTTTCGAAGAACCAAAAAAGCCACCATAAATTCTTATAAGAAACTTGTTTGGAGTCGATGTCCATGAAAATTAAGGTAAAAAGTAGTTCCCAACCTCAAACCTTTGTGAGATTAGACTAACCTCCCCGCATTCCAGAAAAGGTAAATTATTTTTTAAATGCGACTTAGCACATAAAAGAAAAGGCATTGGGAACTGAAAATAGTTATATTGATAAAAAAAGCAGGACGAGTTAGATGATGCTCTTTGGCACTTAATGAGCATCAAGCAAATTAATAAATTATTAAACAGAAACGGGCGGTCCGTTTGATAGATTCCCATATCTTAACAAACGGATTGCAATAATTAGAGCACAGTCGTCAGGTGGGAATACTGTTCTTGTTCTACCGGTATTTCAATGGAAGATGCTCTTAGGAACTAGCGTCCCTTCGGCACCGGTGCACAGTCGGAACATACGCCAAACGCGCCCCCTATAATTTAGACATGGTCGACATTTGTCACATGCAAACGGGTAGCTTCTATGACTCGTTCTGGTGTTCAACAGCTCGGCTGTGGAATGATTTGCCGGCTTCTTTGTTTCCCCCTCCCACAACATGGGTCTCTTCAAAACCCAGGTTCACTCTTTCCTGGGAAAAATGGTTAAGATAAGATTTTACATTTTTGCGACTTTCAGTCAAAGTGTTATCTGTGGGGTCAATTTCCATTGTCAGACCCGGTACCATCCTCGTAGCATAAAATAATAATATCCGAGTGGGAATGGGAAAGGTTATTCACGCCCAAAACACCAATAAATTATCACGCTCTTCCCTACGTGTATCGAGTATACATATAGGAAAGCTCGGCAAAAATATTCTTAAATTTATGCCCTTTCTTTGAGGGAAAACACTCAAATCATATTTCAGCCTGTGAAATCTCGAACAACGCTTTCACATTTTTTGTATGTGCCAACACTAGTATTTGTCTTCATAAAAAACAGAGACCAATTTTGTATTTCCGTAACAAAACGGAATAAAATATATAATATTTTTCTGAAATCTACATTTTATTATTGCGTCAGTGTTTGCTTTCTGATAAATGATATTTTCGCAAAATAAACACTTCCTATTCAGCAATAATTCGTTGAAATCCAAAAGGACATCCAGTTTTTTTTTTGAGATTCAAAGATTTCCCCCCTTTGTATGGACATAAAATCAAAGAAATATCAAACATAATTTCAAAAAATTTCTAAGAAACTAATTCTATGAATACCAGTGACGTGCTGAAAAAGGCTAAAGGCTAAAAAGCTGTGCCTACCTGTGAAAATATTGTGACATTACTCCACAGATTGATGGAAAAAACCGTGTTTTGTCCGAAATTGTCGGTTTTTTTTAACACTTTTAATATATTTTTACAACAACCAACAGAAGATAATAAAAAAACGGTATTTTTTATGGCTAACAAAATATTCAAGGAGCACTTACAATCGAAGACTGCAGCCTACCCTTGGTCGGTTCCATGACAACTCAACACACGTATGAATCGACACACTTTTATATTTTCTTGAAAAGATTGTTATTCGCTTCGTGACGTCATTATTTATAAATGAATTAAAAATTTCTTGTATTCACCACTTTATTAATATACAGATATTGACATATTTCGAAAACGATGCTTTCGTCATCATAAATACGAGAGTTGTCCGTAAAATAAGTTTTTTTTGAATAGGGAAATTAAAAATAAAATATTTTTTTAAAATCAGCCGAACTCGCTGCGACGCTCAGTGTCGGTTTGGCAGCCGTAAAGAATGAAGCTCCCGATCGCATCGCCCGCGAGGTGTGAAGTACGCTCCGTGATTCGTTTTTCGTAAGCATCTTGGGCACCCACCTTGCACAAACCTTAGAATAACTTAAATATTATGTTAGGATCTTGTCTATAGTTGTCTTGCTGACATCTGGGATCATCTCGCTAAGCTCCCGAACCGTCAGTCTTCGATCTGCCAGCATTGCCGCTTCCACTTTTGCAATCGTTTCGTCACAGACCGATGGCCGTCCGAACCGCTGTTCGTCATGGACGTCTGTGCGCCCTTCTATGAATTCTTTGCACCACTTGCGCACCATTTGAACATTCATGCACGTTTCTCTTTACACTTCTGTCAGTTGGGAATGAATTTCCGTCGCCGAATGGTCCTTGGCACAACAAAAAACTATAGATATAGCTACTCCAGGAATAGACCATCCTGGGTTCGAGTCCCAGTTGCTTTCGTCATAATTATATTTTCTGTGTCTTTTCGGTGTTATGTTTTGTTTTAAGAGTTGTAGATATTATTTATTTATTAATTTGACGAAAAACAACTACTTCTAAGAGAGATGGTGGCGTTAGTTTTATTTTTCTTGGTGTTTGTATTTCATACGAAAAAGATATCATATTGATAAATGCGGTAAATTCTTTGTCTATCGAAAATATTACATACGAGTGAAGGAGAAAACCGATTTGGGAAGTTAATTAGTTCTCTGAGTCATATAAAACACTGCTGGGACTCCACCGTCCCAGTGCAATTCTAAGGATTAAAATCCAGGAAGGTAATCATCACGGAATCCGTTCTTATTTAAACTTTTAATTACTTAACTATTGAATCGTATGAAAAATGATTTATTTAATTAATCTATTATAAAACGTACATTACAATAACAAAAAAAGTTGTGACCCAAAATAGCTTGTGTATAGGTTCTACGATATATTTTAATATAAAATATGTGCATATTATCTAAAAACTGGTAAAACTGCACACACTTCTAAGCCATTGAGTAGCTACTTCCTTTATCACGTTTTCCATTATTTCTTTATTGGATTATCCAATTGGGAAAATTTCGTATTTTGTAATGTACGATTAGTTCACGTTAATTTTCATTGCATAAAAGCAAACATTTTATTAAATTACTTATTCCGATAATTAGTAGTTACCTACCCAGCTCCGCTCCGCAGTTGCATGAATCTTTTTTGAAATCTTCTTCTCGAACATTTTTTTTTTAATTTGTCACATTCTGGAATTTTATCTTGATTTTTTCAGAGTAGTGGATAATTCAAATCTCCATAGCCCATTATGGAAAAGACGTTTATGGAGAAACGCGGAGTGTTTATGAGAAAATTCTCATAAACACTCCGCGTTTCATTCAATGGTCCATCGTTTGGTCACGATACCGTTATCAAATACTAATTTTTCCAACGAACTAGCATTAATTAAAAAAATAGCTTTAAATAATGGATATGAGTCCGATTTAATTGATACAATTTTAAGTAAAAAACAAAAACAAATAGCCACTAAAAACTTCTTATTCACTAATCCACATAAAATTAACACTATTAACAATCTTAGTTACCAATGGCGGCGTATTTTATTCATTAATCATTTTTCTTCCTGCAGTGTAAAAAATTTTCCTTCTGAATTAAGACCTGCATTTTATACAAATAATAATTTAGGTAAATTTTTAATCAACTCAAAAGATAAAGACGACAAGCTTAGTCACTCGGGAATATATAAATTAGATTGTAATGATTGTTCAGCATTCTATTTTGGCAAAACAACACGCAATGTCAATTGTAAGCGACCATTGTCGTTACAAGACTGTAAACATGTAGGTGCTGGATTAAGCCACTTTCTATGCTTCTGGGGGTACGGGGCCGACTATCCTTGAGGCAGGTTCAGGAATCCTTCAGGTGGGAGGCAGGAGAAGTGAAAGACTTTCTATGGTTACAAGATGTGACCGGGTACGAGTCACGATTGCTCGTCCGAGTGTGACTGGTTTATTTTCAGAAATGTTCATTTTTATATCATTTCAAAGTGATACAAGTTTTCAACACTAGGGGCGCTGCTGAGGCAGACATGTAAATAAGGGGTCCGTGCACGGTATTGCGTTGCCACGGGGTTAGTTGCATTGTCGAAAGCCCGCAACACGGTATAGTGCTGTCGCGGGGTCGGATGTGTTATCGAAGTGATAGGAAAGTCTGCCACACGGTACTGTGCTCCTGCGGAGTCGGGAAATACCCGTGTGGTTCCATCACGTCGATAACACTATGAGATGAAACAAATATTATAAATCTTACATAAGATACAATGGCATGAGATAATAAGCTAATGGTACAATATAAATTACGAAGATAACATAATGTTGCAAAATTAGAAAGAATCATGATTATTATGAAGAAACGATCACGTCGGTTACAGTCAATATTAGAATTAAAGAACATCTTAGATGCCTAAATAATAACGGTTTTTCAGAATTCGCCAATCACCTTATTGATAAAGATCATACCTTCAATCAAAGCACCGGTGCCAATATTCTTCATAAAAATGGTCATGGATACAGATTAAATAATTTAGAATCACTAGAAATAAAGAAAGCTGTTAAAACCAAAAATAAAATTCTTAATAATCAACTAAATGTGTCCAATAGCCCAATATTAGGTATATTCCCTTTAATCTCGTAAAATTTCCCATCCCATAATCACCTGTTCAGTTATTCCTTGGTATTCCATTATGTACACTTCTGTCTCTTTCGCTCGGTTATTATGTCAGATTTCTATTTCATGCTATCTCATTTTTTCTTTGTTCTATGTTATGTTCTGTTTTATTCTATTTTGTATATATAAACACACACTATGTATTTTTGATCAGTTTAATTTTTGTACCCTGAAGATGCTTATGTTAAGCGAAACCGGTCGGTCGTAATAAAATAAAATAAAATTCTCGTGGTTATAAACAAAGTTATTGTTTTATTTTCATAAAATATATGTATTTAAAATACAAAACAAAAAATAAAAATTATCATTCTAATCCAAAAACAGATTGCGCACGTGACGTCAGATGTTCCAAAAGCAATGGTACCAAGAAAACGAGGTGTTTCGATGAGATGATTTTTTAAACATTTTAATATAAAGATTTATAAATTCTACGTACGAGTATAATTATATATATTAAAAGTTATATATTCAGAATCGGCGTTTGCTGATCTATATGAATAAATATTTTTAAAGCCATTATATTTTTCAGTGGATTTCCTTATTCATACACAAAACCGTGTACAATGTGACTTTAGAACAGAGTACCCCAGTTTTATTTATTTGGTATACAACCGCACAGTGGTGATTTTACAAAGAAATTCAAGAACGTAAAACAATACATTATATATATATTATTTATTTAACTATGCAGAGAAATTTTCATGTTTCGCACAAATATATTAACATAATATGAGGCTGATCCATATTGATGTGAGTTGCACCAAATAAAACCAAACTAACTCATCCCAGTGAGTACGTGGATTAATTTCATTCACTTGACAAAGATAAATAGGTCTGGTACCCATGTTCCTGGGAAGATAACTGAATTAAGAAGACACCGCGTGAAGAGGAAAGATTAATAGTATTATGAAAAGTGATATCGGATAGTGGATTACATTTCACTTCCACGATGAATATAATATTTGTCAATTATTCTGTTATACCTGTTTTGGTTGGTCTTTGCATCTTGTTGATATCTCACTCAATATGTTTTTCCCTTTCTAGTATTTGTATAAAGACTTAAATGTAATCTCCAATATTATTAATACCCATCATATGAGTAGGTTATTATTTATTTATAATTTCTTCAAAATATTGGTATTCACTTTGTGGCGTCATTATTAATTAATTATTTTAAAAAAATGGTTTGTTTACACCACTCTATACACATAAATATCTACATGTTTCGACAGCAATGCTGTCATCATCAGGAATTTATTAATACTATATATTAATAATATATATTAATAAAATTGGACTCTAGTATCTCAATAACAAAACTATAATGCTTTTTCCATTATTTTTTCTTATTAATTTTTTTTTCAACTTGTGTACATTGATCACAACATGCATGCGCCTAAATATAATAATTTTACCCTACATTTGTATGATGATTGTAATTTATTGTTGTATTATATTATATTGTTGAAATAAACTCCTGCTGACAAGCTACTAGCAGTGGCTTAGCGGGTATAAGTTCCCACTGTATATAATTACTATTTTACAATAAAAATAAAAAAAAATTAAAATTTAATAAATGCATACAAACATGTAGATATTTATGTATACTTATAAAGTGGTATGAACAAATATATTTTTTAATTAATTTATTTATTATTTGTTTATTTATTCATTATATTATATACGCCTTATATGGGCTTTTACATATTTAGTGACTTACAATAGTCACAGAAGTGCAAAATACATCACAGTAGGTAAAACTAACTTAGGAATAGACAAATTACAAATATTAACACAAATTAAAAATAAGTTAGTGATGAAAGCAGGTAAGCAATAATTAAAAATGTATAAATAATTGATAAATATAAAAACATGATACAAAATTATAAATAATACATTTATATTAAAAAAATTTAAAAAAACGTTTTAAAATAAAATATAATCAAAATCAAGGAAAAAAGGCATAAAAAAAATAAAAGAATAATGATATTGATGTTTTTTTTATTAATACCTTTTCTAAATATCAGTATTAATGTGAAAATAAATTTTAGAGATGATTATTTAAAAATATATACTTAATTATTAATAATATTTTATTGACTATTAACACTTATTATAATTTCAAATTATCTCATTTTAAACCAGTTGAATTCGTGTGTAAAAATTATAAACCTTTATCTATGTCAAAAGAATGCATATGGTTGGCAAATACAGAATAATTATTATTACTTAAACACCTTAGGTGCTCCTTAACTCCAGTATTAAAAATCTTGAAAGCTTTACTGTATAAAAAATCGATACAAATTATTTTATAGACCCCCGATTTATTTAAAATACCATATTTATCCTTGTTATTTACAACTTTTAAAAAAAAAAATTGTTAGTATAAAAAGCTCGTTGGATAGTATTTTCCATGGTTTTTTTGCTAAATATGATTAATAAAAAAATTATGTTTTTATCCATTGTTTCCCAACGTCAATTATTTGTCTATATACGAGTACATAAGATTTGATAAACTTTTTCTTATACTTCTTGTTTAACGTACTATCTATTAAAGTCGTATTATAAACGTTGTTGATTGCAGTCTGTTTAATTAAACATGAGTCTTTGTTAAAATTATTTTTGTATAATACCATTAATTAATCTACTAAGCATTGAATGAAAACCTGACCATTTTTGAGCAAAGAAATGATTAGAAGTATTCTGTATCTGTGTCTGTATAAGTATCGTCGAGATATGTGTAAAATTAAAATGTATTTTTAACAATAGAAATATTCAAATCTAAAGAATTTATAATAAATTTTGCGTTATAAATTAACACTATAAAGTGATTCATTTATTGAAAAAATAATTATTACAATTTTTTTATAATTTTGTTTTTTTTTTGTATTTCTTGTGCGTTAACTGTGTAACAATTTCTAGACATTTTGTTTGACGAGTTTTATTCACTATATACTTTTGTTACTTGAAATTCAAGGAACATTATTTTATATAATTATTTTTTTACATTAATATCCAATTATTTACCTTCTCTCACCACTTATTGTTATTTTTTCCTCTCAATATCCATTTTATCCTGATAAAGGAAGCATTGGTTTCAAAATATTTAGGAATATATCTATTAAAATAGTGGCTTAAACAGCAACAATTTTTTTGTTTAATTATTTTCTCTTTTATGTTTGAGATTAACGACCGTTTTGGATGATTTATAAGAAAGGAATTCAAATAAAAACATTAAGCACATTCCTCTCGTATGGTAAGACGCGTAATCTTTATTTCTCTTACATTTTCATCGCTTAATAAATTTTTTTCCGAAAGGGGACTGGATCTTATGTTGCATAGTTAAAAAGTGGGCAGCAAAATATATACACTACATCAGCATCAATGTGTAAGGAATGTTTGAAGGAATTTCAAGAATGCCTATTAGATTTTTTTAAATATTTTCATGTATTACCCACCGTGGTGGAAGGAAATGGCTTGAGGTTACGTTTCAAGTTATTAGTTATTATTTTATTTTCGATGAGTTTGTGTATTTTCGACGTATGTTTACGAGAGACGGAAAGACTGATAAGGATATTGAAAGAAGGGTGAATGCAGGTAACTCCATTAACGGAGGACTGAACGCGGTTGGCGCAGACTAAAAGTTGTCCAGAGAAGCGAAGCTAGCCGTCCACAATCGAGTGCTGTTAACAACCCTTATGTACGGCAGTGAGGCATGGAACTGGCAGAGGGAGGATGACAGTACACTGAATGTTATAGAAATGAGATCTATGAGACGAATGTGTGGTAAAACCATGTACGATCGTGTGAAAATTTTGAGATTCGTAAAGAATGCAAAGCTGATATAAGAGTAATGAGCAAGATTAAGAAAGGGACGCTTAGATGGTTCGGGAAAGGAGTGTAAGAAAAATATATGACGCGAATGTGAATAGAAGAAGAAGCCGGGAACATCCGAGGAAAACATGGCACGATCAAGTAAATCAAATACTTGAGTCGGACCATTTCAAGAGTCGGAGTAACAGAGGAGAATGGAGGAGACGTATGAATGTGAATGAAGCAAGAATTGTATGCAAAGATCGAGTTGTTTGGCGGTCCGTCCTCTCTGCCTACCCTTGCGGTAAAAGGCGTTATGGTTAGTTTGTTGGTTAATTTGTCTTTATAATCTACATTATTATGTTTTACATATATAATACAGAGAATTGTTTTAATTATAGTATTTTTTTATATATTACGTTACCGGTAAGTACTGTCAAACCCTTAAGAAGATTATAAAATCCAAAAATATTGTTACGAGCTCTGTCTTATGTCACCACGCATATAGATAATAAGTAAATTACAAGCGGAGTCAACAAATGCTTGTTGTGAGCACAAAAAGACGTTGTTATTTATTTTGTAAGGAAGAAAAGAAAATAATCAATGGTATCTTTCACAAATAATATTAACTATAAAGTAGTATTTTTTTTTAAACTTGTTTCTTATATGCGTTAATAATTTTCTAATGAATAAATATATTTTTTAAAACGTAATTAACAATTTTATTTTAATTCTAATCACAGGAATTTCTAGGAAAACGCTCAATTTATCTATATATAGCATATTTTTAGGTTTTCATAAAGTAATGTTTTAGAAAAAGACTCTGTATCCCCTTCTTATTATGTTTTTTAAATGAAAGTATATTTTCCCAGTTTATGAATAACCTGGTGATATTTGAATTCTTCGTAATAGTATCATTATAACTGGAAAATGTTGCTTATGGAATCAAGGAGTATGTAGACGGTAGAGGATTGAAATCTGGATGGAAATCCGACGCTTTTTACCAGTTGGTCACTAACTAGTGAAATATGAACGCAATACTCTTCTTATGTCTTTTCATTCTTAACCTTTAGATTATTATTCAAAAGGTAATTAAAAAAATTCATTAGATTTCGCAATAACAATACGTGTGACTAGTGAAGTAACTTGTGTGGGAGAGACGAAAATACCCGAACACATCCGTTAACTTCGGCTGACCTTGAAATACTAAACGAGATGACGCAGGAACAAACTTGACGTATACTAATGTTTTGTGGGTTTCTGACATAGCTTTTTTTACCTGAACGTACGTGATACGGCTTGTTGCGTTCGGGCGATAATATAGCGGCCGTGTTACGTAGGTTCGTATGGGTGCGGCAGTTAATTCGGTTTGTTTATAGTCGATTTTATTACTTGTATGCCAGAGGACTAATATTTTTTTAATATCACCCCCACCTGACCAAAATAGTATGACCAAACATTACATCATAATTATATTGCGCCTACTCCTAGGGGGTAGAAGATGGAAAATGAACATACCAGTACGAACACATATGTTGATGGATTGCATGCCTGAACGGTCACGTTCATCAGGTGTATTGTAGTACGTGTAGACTATACTTGTATAGCGCGCAATGATCTACGATCAAAGGAAGGCTGTTCAGATTTTTCTATTATATTATCGACCAAAATAATACATTCAAATGAAAATATATACTTACTTGAAACTCTAAGGCGTATTGGGTAGTAGTGTGGAATACTCATAAACCACCATCATTTGATAAAATTATAGAAAAAGAATTCGAGATTATATGTATCTTATAATTGTCTCCAGTTTTTGTAACTCATTTTTTTCCTCCACAAATGGCGGCAATGCAAAAAAAAATCATCTTAGTCTTTAACCTAGCGGTAGGGCTGAAAACTTAAAAACTGACGATTTATGAAAATGGTACAACCTTTTGTCAAGGGGGAGTACAAATTTTTCAAATAGAGACAATTTATCAATGTAGAACGATTGTGGTATAAAAAAAACTTCTTTAATTTATGGAGAAAACACTTTGATTTGTCACATCTAAATTTGCTACGGTTTTTTTTCTTATTTTTATGGTTTGTTTCTTTTGGGGTGGGTACAGCTTTTCAGGTTATAAGGATAGCACGCCACTGCTGTAAATGCTCTACAACCCGTCACCTGGGCTCAGTGAATAGAGCCAGTGAAGTGAAGGCTAAGCATTTTATAAAGTGGAGGACTGTGTGCTTCTCTATGGACTTGTTTACTTGTGTTGTAACGAATGTTTGTCCGTGTGTTCTCGATTTTCTCGAAAATTCCTAAACCGGTTTGGCTTAAAGTAGCACAGTTTGTTTTTATCATTTCCGGTAAGATTTAAGGAGTAGTTTGAATAAAATCCATTATGTAAAATTGTTGTTATAACGTTTTAAAATTAGCATGAAAAAAATTGAACCCGACTTATTCTATTGAGGTTACCCTATAAATATACCACTGTGGTTAGCCACAGATTACATATTCAAAAGAAGAAGGTTTGCTTGGGTAGAATATTTTCAAAGTGGACAACAGAGTGCGTTTCTTTTCGTTGTCAAAGCAATTATAGCACCCAAACGACAAAAAAAACTCAAGCAAGACTGAGTACACATCAGCTAGTAATAAATAAAGTGAACATTAGCTACTCAAGTTTAAATCCCAGTAGCTTCTAAAACTTCCATAATTTTCTTTGTTTGTCTATATCATTGTGTGAATGACATAATTTTTTTTTTCAGATATAAAAGCTTCATCATATTATCGCATATTGATTTGCCCGGGATTCAATACTCTTCCCTTTTTCTATACATACCTTCCAACAAAGCGTAATTGAAACATAATATTGACACAGGCCGGCGCGTTGGCCGCAGCTGCGTGAATTGAGATGAATGATCTCTGTCCATTATGGCAGCTTACTGCTTCGGAGGTAAAGCAATCCCGGGCAGAATTTGCGAACCAGAGATTTCGGGATTTGATTTAGACAATCAAGATAATATAAAATGATTTTTTTGATGAATTTAGTACTCATTTCTATAAAGTCAGATAGCATTTTTTTACTTAGTGTTGAGTTTGAGTTAAAATAAGTAAAATCTCAAAATTAATGAAGAACAGTTTTTTTACGACTCGCGGGGAATGCCCACTACCAATTATCTGAAAGGTCATTTGAATTTATTAAAAATCGTGACTTGCGATAGGGTATCATTCAATGTGGTGGTTTTTATCGTATTTTAAAGACACTGTATTGACTATTTTAACAACAACTAAAAATACTTGCAGAACTTAATAATAACATTATTAAATTTGATTTACATTAAATTTAAAAAAAAAAAGACTTACAGTTAGTTTGAATTATTTTTTTTTTAATTTATGTTGGAATTCGTGGATATTTTCTATAATTTTAAGATTAAAAGGAAGATTGTTAAAAAAAGTTATTCCTACATAGAGGTAGGTGTTTTGCGTATGGTTAGTGCTGAATTTTGGGATTTTAATGTTATGCTGATATCTTGCGGATATATTAAATTTTAAATTATTTAACCTTTTTTTCTTTAAAAATTAGAATTTTGCCAATTTTTTATACATTTTGTCTACTGTAAGTACATTAAATATTGTAAAAAGGTTTTCAGTGGACAATTTTAGTGTTTTTTTTTAAAATTACCTTTATTATCAACCTTTGCATTATTTTAAGTGGACCTAAAATATTATCATAACTTCCCCCCCAGCCAACAATTCCGTATTTTAAAACAGACTGATAATAATTATTTATATATTGAAAAAGTCGTATAAATAAAGGCATTCTTATTTATTATATTAATATACCTCACAAAATTATTACAGATCTTTCGAAGAAAATAAAATATACATAATAATTTATAATTATAATATTTACAACAAAAAAACTTATTTCAAGCCATTTCAATTTAATGTATTGATCGACCGGTTTCGGAAGTACATTACCAATCAGGACAATATTAAAACTAACATATGATACAAAATAATGACAGACACACATAAATATTTAGGTGTTAGGGTGTAAGAGTGGGAGGCCACCCGAAGGGGAAGGAGTAATTAGGAGTTTTACGCGAGAAACAGAACGGTTCTCGGGAAAAATACCTCAAATAAGGCCATAAGATAAAATTACTTAGTTATTCAATTTACCAGAATTAATATTTAGGGATTTTGTTTTTTTAAGTGCTTCTAAAATGTCTAATTTTTTGCTTTTATTTACGGTGAAGAATTTTAACCCTGTTTCTTTATTAAAAATATGATCAATTTAAATGAGATGATTAGCAAACTTTGAAAAATGATTATTATTTAAACATTTTAAAAGGCCATGAATTTTTTTTATCATTTTAGAGGCAACTTAAATATTTTATAGGAGAAAAATGATCATATTTGCTATGTAAAAATAATTACTTAAATAAAAAATAAAACATTGAAAAAAAAATAATTCGGGTCGAGATTTTAAATTATTTACGTCAAATTTGTGTTCCCACATAATTTGATCGTTGTTAATTTAATATAAAGTCCACCATAATGCTGATATTAGCTTTTTTTTAATTTTTAATTTTATGTTTCATTATATTTTCAAAGTAGACAGGGTTAAACTTTTTTTTTAAATCATCTTTAACCCCTACCAATTGTTAATAAACTAAAATCGCGATAAATCATTTCCTTTAATGGCCTATATTTCATAATGTAAAAAAAAATAAATTACTTCTAATCCGTACTAGATACTTACTATACTTTTTGACGAAAAAAAGATTATTAGGTTTAGGTTAGTATTTTGGCATCAAACCCAAAATTAAGTTTTGTATGAAACAGGCCGCGCAGCCGTTTCTCTAAGTGTTCCGTGATTCTAATATCAACATTACGAGATACCATTGTAGAATGAAGGACACTCATTGTTTATTTTTTTTTTTTTTAATTCTGATTTATAATTTATTACCATATTCAAACATTAAAAAAAACATTATAACAAACAAGTTAATATCCATAAACTAAAATATATATATATTTTAATTTTTAAGAAGCCGGATAATGTAAATACTCAGTATTATCCTTGTGAGACAACATAATTTATAAGTAGTTGTTTGAAAAATGGATTGATTTATGTTTAATGAACAAAACTAGGCATGTAACAATCTACTTCTATCACTTCTCGGTGTTCTTTTCCACTATCTTCAGTCTCACAACATTCCCCAAATGGAGATCCCATTGTTTCACTAGTTCTGGACAGTTGAGAGTTGATATCTTTCGGCTTGACACATCACAATTCTTATCAATATTTTTTTATTACACCTGATTTAATGGGGACATCAAAGTATTTAAATCTATTTAAAGCAAATATAAAAAAAATATTTAAAAAAAATAGAAAAGAATTAGGTATAATATGTTAAGCCAAAGGATGTGTAAAAATAATGAATTAAAGAAAATTTCTCATAATTTGTTGAATAATTATTTTGTTTCATTTCTAGACCACCAGACCGAGCCCAAGCAACGAGCAGCGAGGCTTATAACTGTTAGTACAAACCTAATAGATATTTTTTTCAATTATGTCGAAAAAAGGAGTAAAATCATATGTAGGTCACCTAATATTTATTTTTTTAATTTTCAATTTCTATAATTTATTAAGAATATATTTCACGGAAAATCTACTAAAATGTATGGAAAAAACAATTTCACCAACGCTGGCCACTAGAGGCGCTAGTGTAGCAAGTTGCTATCTCAATTGACCGGTCAGTGGCTGAGTTGCCATCGTATCTGGGTCCCACACAGGCGGCGTGAGTTCAATTCCTCAACTGGCTAATTCAACCATCACGACACAAGCAACATCTTCCGCTTACTGTGGTGGTAGTGGGAGATTTTCAAATATTGTCAGGTTATTCGTAAACTGGGAATGTTTGATTTTCTTTAAAAAAAAAGGAATGAGAAATGTCAGGAGCTGGATATTGTCATATTTCAACAGTATTTGGTTCTTGTAAAAATATTATATCTCCTGGTATTAGGCACTATTCACCGCCAAAAAATCAGCTTTCCCCTCATTTATTCCAGTTCGATGCATTCATTGACTAATATGTACGTTGGATAATATTCAAAGGGTTTCGGGAGGAAATATATTGTATTCCGAGAATACATATACCTAAGTGGGTTCTGTAAGGAGGGCAGGGATCTCGGAGCCTAGTATCCCAGGATACTAGGTTTCCCTAACCGAAAAGCTGAGCGGATAAAAAATATGATATATGGAAGTCGTTGAATATTCCCTCGGTTTGTTTATGGCCGGAAAGAACCTTTACGAAATATCGGGTTGCTTTGTATTTTTCATTTATGTTGCAGTTCTGCGGAGTCTCGTTAAAATTAATTCGACAGCCAGGTTTTCATCCGATTTCCGTACGTCATTACGGACAAAGTAAATAAAATTCACTCTCAATTTGTGGAGAATGTTTTGGTTTAATTAACGCTATTAATATTATCGATACCTTAGTTCAATAGGGAACTAACTCAAAATACCCCATTTTGAGAAAACTGAATTTTAAATCTATTGAACTAAGATTGTTCTGATTTCATTATAATTCCATAAAGGATTATCTGATTTTACTACATAATTAGGACGATTTTTTTTTATTGAAATGAGAAGGGAGAGTTTCTTTACCATTTTGCATCATTAACTCAAAACCCAGAAATTTTGAGTTATTTCCTTATTGAACTAAGGTATCATTATCGTTTTAATGCCCTTGGGAAACAGAAGGCTGATAAATATTTGTAGAAATAATAGCGAGTCAAATAAAATAATTTTTTCGTATTTTTTTTTATTTACTTCAAATTATTTTATAAAAAGTAAATAGGCTACCAAAAACATTATTTATTCAAAAGCGTAATTCGGAGAAAATTCAGCATTTTAAAATTTCATCTGAATAATTGAAAGGTCGAGATGGAAAACGAAAGTTTATCCAAAATATCGCAAGGAGCGGACACAAGTTAGATTGCAGCGTGGAATCTGAGTAAAATGGTTTGCTCCATACTTTTCATACAATGTTATGAATCGTTGGAAAAATCGAGTTAATAGTATCTGAAAAATTTTAAAATGTTATTATCAACCATTTTAAAATAACAGAATAACAAGATTACTGAAGCACTTCCTGGCGCCTTTCCAAAGCATTGTGTTAAAGCCATTAGTTCGATAAAATGAGTTTGTAGAAAAATCGTGGCTTTCCCTGTTACAGTACAAAATGAATTAAAATTGAGTGTACAGTCGCTTTATCTTTTTCGTTTTTTTGAAAAATTGGAAAGTGTTTTGTTTTCATTATTTAGATAGATTAGAAAACATCAAACTGTATTCCAGATAATTTTTTAACTGCAAAAACTTGTATGAGAATGCACGATGAGTACCCTCGATTTAAGCATCATGAGAATTTGGTCTCTGAAACGCGCCACCAACGTCTCAAGACTAAAAGGAGCGTCTCTTGCAGTAACAAGTAATATAATAGTGATGTATAATTTTATAGATAGTCCATACCTCCTGGAATGCTATAAGCCGTTTGTACTAAACAACTACTGCCAGGGGCGAAGCCATGATCTGCTGTGCATACCACATGGCAGAACAGACATGTTGGCTCAGTAAAAAATTCCACGGGGTATGAAACTCCTAAATAACATCTCTCTTGATATTTTCAATATAAACCCTGAAGGTTTCAATGCAAATAATCTATTTTAATTGGTGTCATTCTGGTCATTGAAATGTATTTTTATTGCTGTTTTTGTTTATACAAATGAACGCAGTCTATTATATATAAAAAAAATTACATCAATTTCAAACTAGCCATACTCTCTGAAAGAAGGGTCGAATTTGTACGGTATAAGTGTTTTAGTTCTTTCTTATTCAGGGAAAAATACCACCGTCGTCCGTTCTGAAGTGTACCTGATTTAGACCCGAGTACAAGCAGACCAAATTTATTTAAGACTGCGGGTAGCCAGTGGTAGCGCGCAAAGCTTTCAGAGATAAAGTTGAAAAGGAAATTGGAAGCTTGAATATTTTAGTTCCCATTTCCAAAGTTAGTGAACGTACAAATACTAAAATAGTTCATTTATTTTCATGTGCACGAATTTCGCCAAGATTTTTCAGTGTAAGTCACTTAAATCAACTAATCAAGAAGCACGTTTCTAAACTCACAGTCTTGGAAAGCTGGCTTAACGATTCCCATATCCTTAAGCGGCTATTTTGACAAATCCGTTAAGGGGAGCGGCTGCGCGGCCTGTTTCGTACAAAACAAAATTTTTGAATTTGAGGCCAAAATTCTCACCCAAACCAAATGATTTATTTTAAATCAAAAGGTATGGCAAACATCTAGTATGGGTTAGAAGTATTTTATTTATTTATGTTTTGAAATATAGGCCATTAAAGAAATAAATTTTGACGATTCTAGGGAAAACTTTGGTAAATATTTGGGGGTTAATGGTGATAAATATTTTTTTTAAATTACTCCTTCTACTATGAAAATATAATGGAATATAAAATTTAAAATTTAAAAAAGTTAAAATCAGCATTATGATGGACTTAAATTTAAATTTAAAATGACTAATTTATGTTGGAACACAAATTTGGCGTACATAATTTAAAACATAATTGAAAAAATGTTTTTTTTTAATTTGTAAAAAAAATATATTTTATTTTATATAATCATGTTTACATAGCAAATATGACAAATTAAACAAAACTACCGTTAACCCGCAAATAATTTCCGAAGTTGCCCCTACAATCCTGAAAAATTGATTTCTTCAATGGCCAATATTTCATAATTTAAAACATAAAAAAATAATACCTCTAATCCGTACTAGATATATACTATACCTTAAATTTTAAAAAAAAATGATCATTCAGTTTGGGTGGGTATTTTGGCCTCAAATCCTAAATTAAGTTTTGCATGAAACAGGCCGCGCAGCCGTTACTCTTAACTGCAAATACTAACAATAAACTTATTGTCAGTTTTCGTGCCGATAAATTGGCATTTACCCAAATAAAATACGATCTTTTTCATACAATACATGTCAGAATATAAGTACAATATGTATTTATTTATTATATTGTATACGCCCTATTTGGGCTTTCATATATTTTGTTTTAAAATTCAAAATACAAATTCATGAAGGCTATTTTCAAAGCACATAGCCTTCATGAAATACAACAACTGAATATTAATGTCTTACAAAGGAATTCAGCAATAACATCGTGTAAGTACAACTATGTAAATTGTAACAAAGGCGAATATACAAAATACACAGCACATTCACTAATATTTATACTCTAGACACATGTGTTGACAATAATTATTGAGGATGTATGCAATAATAGTCTTACATAAATGCTACATAAATTAATGATTGCATCCCTTACATTACTTACCTCAATAGATTGAACCTTTTCTAAAGTAGGTGACAGTATGTACAATAAAATATTTCAATATAAAATTGAAGAATTGGTATTATAAAATTTAGAAAATTGAAGCATATTGTACAAAAATTATAATAAGTAATGATTAAAGATTCAAAGGGAACTTCAAATACATTATTATGAAAGAGGTGACATAATTATGAATAAAGTGGGTAGTGTATACCATATATAAGAAGAAGAAAATACGTCTTATACCCATAATTAAAAAGAGAATTAGATTTGAATAAATATAATTAAAGTGGAATTAGTAGTACGGTTATACCACACATCAATTCTGATCAGTGGAAGTTTTTACTAAAGAGCGATTGTGCAGTAAACTTCCATTAAGAATACGACTAACTTGCACTAAAATACGTATAACCACATTATAAACAGCGCACCGTCAAAAATCCGCGTTTAAAATATACGCAACCGAATGCTATGGTCGTAGAGCAACCCGATATTCCCATGGGTGCTGTGCTCTATGGATTCAGCGCATATGGGCTCACAATCCCAAGCAAAAACTCCCTAACTGTGAAATCCAATAAACTAGGTCGTACCATGTTGAAGTTTGTGGCCAGCGCTAACGAAGGAATGTAAGACACGTGACCTCGGAAGTTTGACGAGACCTACGAGACTTACCAATCGGCTGAACTTTGCACAATAAGAATGCAAGTTATCTGTTATTATTTTACTTTTTACAGTAAATATTTGTAAGTTTTAATTTAAGTAAATTAATTAAAAATGACTTCGTATTCACCACTTTATTAATACACACATATCAACATGATTTGAAAGCGATACTTTGTTCATCAGGAATATAAAGAATACTAAAAAATAATAATGTCAAGGATAGACAGATGATAAATATAGAACACAACAATGTAAGAATAGGCAAATTATAAACCTAAACAAAAAATGAATAAAGTAGGTAAGTAATTAATAAAAAAATAATTATCTCACCGTTTGCTTTTAATGTCATTTATTAATCTACTAGCAAAAATTACAGATTATAATGTATACTTTTGTTTTCGTATTCAAAATTCAACAATTCCATAACGAGTTGAATTATTAACTCATGAGAGTCCAACATCATTGTATGTGTTATTTAAAAAAAAAGTAAGACGTTATATTCCTAAGTTACGAAAGATTAAACAAACGCCGTATTGTCTCAAGTTGCTAGTTATCATAGTACCCCTTCCACTAACTTTAATTATGTGTCTGCCGACTACATTTTGATCAAAATATAATATCTTCTCTTAAATTTCTTATTGAACCCCCAGTTAAAAGACCACAGATTCTGATTAAAGTAATTAAGTTTACTCTTAATTGGATCATATATTCGAAACTAAATTGACTTTAATTATATTTATATTATTTCTCATTCCCAGATAGGTACTTAGTTTTATTTAGTTTTAGCCATAATCAAATAGTGAGACTAGCATGTCCAGTAAACAACATTGTCCACTTATAAAGTCGTGTATTATTATTTTAAATTAATTAACGCAGGAGGCTCTGAGGGCGATAATTTTCATCGGGGTCTTTTGGAGGACAGGAAGGAGTGAACTTGGGTCTTGAAGATAGCCATGTTGCAGGAGGGAGGAAACCCAGAGGCCTGTAAATCATTCCACAGCCGAGCTGTTGAACACAAGAATGAGTCGTAGAAACAACCCATTCTCGTGTGATGAATTTCAAATAGAACAAGGAAAGCATTCCCACCTGACCTCTGTGCTTCAAAGATTGCAATCTATTTGTTAAGATAGGCGAATCTATTAAACGCAAAGAGTCAAGAGTTTTTTTTTCAGGTATTTTGGGGCTACAAACCAGAGATGGCTGTAAAATTCGAGAGTGGAAGCGCACTTGCGATTTGTACACGGTGAATAGTCGTGTACTATTACGGTATCTGCGGGCCCTGTATAGTACGCCTAATTCTGAGAGGGTAACTTTACTCTGGCTTACACCAAGCATATCAATGGAAGGATCGTTTGGAAGATTGCTTCTTATTTAAGACTTCTTTCGGATTAACACATCAAAATTCTTATCATTAAGTTTTATTTTTATATGCTTTAATGAAGACATTTAAATATTTATGTCTTTTTAAAGCATATATATTTAAAAAAATAAATAAATAAACTGATAAGAATTGTGATATGTTGAGTCAAGACAAGAATAAAAATAAAAAATTAAAGAAAATTTCTAACAATTTATTACGTTAGCGTTTTATTCTCTTTCTAATCCACCAGACCGAATGCGACTAACGAGCGGCCAGGCTTATAACTGTTAGTACAAACCTAATTGCCTCTTTAATATTTTAACTTCACTCTGGCTTCGATGCAGCCCCATACATGAGCTGGTCATTTAAGGTTACACCGAGTAAATCAACAGAAGGTTTCATAACACTATTATGTAACCTAGACAAAGGCTAACTTTGCAGACATCCCCACGTGTTTTCAGTATATTGCATAATACAGATTTTTATCCAAACTTATTTGATTAATTTAGTACGATCCCCTAATTCTTGATAACTACAAATGATTTAATGGCATTAGCAATGATATAATTACTATTCACAAAAATTTCAAATATTTTAAATGTTAACTAACGATCGTTAAGAAAGTACTTTGCAAAAGGGAAACCTTCACAGTATCTAGAGTGGATGGTTTCAACCATACCTAATACAGACGACAGGGTTCTCCTTCAATATAAGGGTTAGTCTAAAATCGGCTAAACGTGATATCTCGCCAAAGTTGCAGCTTCTGATAGCACCAACTCGAGCTAACTTAAAAGTTTCCTATAGCTTCCTTTGGGGATTCTAGAAAAAGGGGCGCATATGCACTAGTTGGACGCTCTTGAAAACTAGACCTTTTCCGTTGATCAAATCACCATCATCACCGTTAGCTTCTAGAAGTTCACGAAGGTTCACATCCGCCGACCCAGGGGTAATACCTATACCTAATATTTAGCTTATTTTTTTGTAAGCTTGGAACTTCGTGAATGCTGCGAGTATTATGTAAATACATCTATGAGCTACCGAAGCTCAACTTCTGGAGAGTAGATCAATGGGAAGTTAAAAAAATCATGTATTATGTTATAATTATGTATTTTTTTGTAATAAATAAATAAAATAAAATAAATAAATAGTATTTAACTGGTGATTTTAATAGCCGAACATCCAATGGCAACCCTAATGATCTTTATCAAATGGACCGGCCTTCTGTCAAAGGAATAAGGTAAAATGGGAGATAGCATAATGGACCTATCACTGTCAGAATGAATATACTAAGCTACCATTATTTTGGCACCAGCCTAGATCACTGCTGTCCACATTTCGCATGATTTTGAGCAGTTACAGAAAATTGCAAAATATTTATAAAAGGCTCAAACTAAAAACTCTAACAAAATAATCCGGTAGTGTAAACAAGCCAAAACATTTTAGTAATTTGCCGTTTTATTTAAATTGGCGGCACTCCTAGTTCCCCCCTCTCCTATTTTGATTTCTTCTCCTTGTGTGTTAGGGCATCTCTATGTATTATTTTCCCTGTGGGGCCTATGTCCTGAGTGCTTACGGGAACTGTGTAAACTGTCGACGTATCAGTCAAATAAAAAAAAACAAGTGATCGAATGTATTACCATTTTTTTAGGAAAGGAAAGTATTCTTTGAACCTTTTTTGGGGACATTATTTTTGCGCTCAACATTTTAACATCTTCGTTCATTTGGCTATCGTGCAAACAAACAATATCGTCATTACACTATCGTGTTTTTGCACGCACCAAGTTTCAGTGAAATAGATAAATAAACATTGTTGTTTGTATCTAAATAATTCATAAACTTATATTATGTATGATGTTTCATGTAAATATTTTGTTTTTTTTTTCTAATAAATAAAATTAAATAAAAATAAAATTAATTGATAAACTAAAGTTCTTAAAAACTTAAGACAAGATTTTTGTGCATAGCGCAAAGGGTAACAATTATTATTTTTATAAACAATAATTATTAATCTAAAACACTCATCCAAATTGAAAAAACTTTCCGAGCAAAGATAAATGTCGCCGGCAGGACTCGAACCCGCACCCTTCTAATGTCCGGTCAGATGCTCTACCGTTGAGCTACGTCGGCTTATCGCAAACCCGCCAAGTTAATCAATATATACTAGTGTTCCATTCAATAATTACTGTTTTATTATATTTTCACCTGTAAACAACCAACTTTATTAGTATGAGAGAGGCTTGTAACGGCTAAATCCCTCAAATAGATGGCGTCGAGACAAATTATGTCTACATTTTATTGGTGAAAATTGCTTTGACTTGTCAAATATTTATTAATTGATAAACTAAAGTTCTTAAAAACTTAAGACAAGATTTTTGTGCATAGCGCAAAGGGTAACAATTATTATTTTTATAAACAATAATTATTAATCTAAAACACTCATCCAAATTGAAAAAAACTTTCCGAGCAAAGATAAATGTCGCCGGCAGGACTCGAACCCGCACCCTTCTATTTCTAGCTACTTTTAGATTCTATGTTTTTTTTTATGATGGGAAGCTCGTGCACCAACAGGACTTGCGACCGCTCTTAGACTTAATGGGATTATGCGTCCAGGAGAGTGGCAAAGATCCGGAAAACAGATTCTTTTCCGTTTCATCCGGTACCACTTTACACCTTAATTTTATATCGCGACCTGCCGACGCAATCTTGAGCTCCTAACGTAATTAATGTGTCCAAAAAGCTGGGGTTTTTACCATATTTTTAGATTGCCCATTACTGTATTTTTTTAAATATATTACCTCCCCACGGGGTTAACAAAAGACAAACAACGGGACTTGTCATACTTGGAAATGTTGTGAGACATTTCTTTTTAGGGAAAGGAAGCAGTGAACATTGGTTTTGAAGAGACTCGTGTTAAAAGAGAGAGGATGAACGAAAAATTAAAAGAAACTCCAGTCCATTTAAAAAATATATGTCAATAATGACATTCTAACATAAATGCCAGTGTTTTGGTTTCAAAATTAGTCTCCTCATTTAATTTTTTTTTTCAATGTTTTAATTCTTCGAAGAACGCCAAAACGCTCCAAATTTATGGCCCGTCGGTTTTGATTAGTTTGGAGGTTAGAATGTCAAATGTCAAAAAAAGGATGATCTTTACCGTACATAATTTTATGTTCTATTCATAGTAAACCATAACTAAAGATAATTAATAAAATTATGTACGTTTTCAGAAAATTCATAATAATAATAATAATAGTAAATTAATTAAAAATCACTTTGTAATCACCACTTTTTTTTAATACATACATGTCAACATGTTTCAAAAGTGAAGCTTTCGTCATCAGGACATACAGAATACTAAAAAATAATGAAGTCTAGTATAAACAAATGATAAACATAGAAAACAATAATGTAAGAATAGAAAAATTATAAACATAAACAAAAATTGATTAAAGTAGGTAAGTAATTAATGAAAAATGTTAATAAAAAAATATTATTGATTGTTGAAGTTGTTCTCGTGATTCATTTTCTTAGGGTCAGGTAGCTTTTCACACTTTATAGACTGCACGCCACTGATCATTACTAATTTTAAACTTTCACATTGAACAGCAATTATAGAGCAGTGACCCAAATTACGTTAAAATTTAGCCACAACTAAAAAAATACATACTGAAATACAAAAAGAAATTGACAATTATTAATTTCTCTACGAATCCAAAACCAGAATACGCGCGCATGAGATACATGACGTCGGATATTCAGGAATGCAATGATACCAACATAACAGGTTGTTTTGATGAGATGATTTTTTATTCACTTTTCAATAACGATTTATGAATTCTACGTATAATGAAACTTGCATATTCTGAATCGGCGTTATCTGATCTATGTGAATATATATTTTAACCCTTTAGGTGCCACCGAACGATGTATCGTTCCGATACATTATTGAAATTGCGTGCCACAGAGCGATATATAGCTCGAGACATAAAATTCGTCACGCGTTACCCACGGTTCTAAAATTACGTCACATTATCGAAAAACATGTGTCTAAAAATAAAATTAATCAAAATAAAAATATATATATATATATTCATGGATTATCGACACATCTCCAGCATTTTTTAAAAATACATGTGGCACCTAAAGGGTTAAGATGTAATATTTTTCACTGAAGTTCCTTGCTATACAACAGGATGAGCCGTAAAATCAAACAAATAATGTGGACCACTCAGAAATGTTGTCGTAGATCTTGGTATCGGTATAACCAAACTAAATATTCTCACCCGCCGAGTATGTTCCTAAGGCAACATGTTCTTAACTCTTGGGAATGCAATGCAAATTGTATTGCATACTTTTAATTTAAAAAAAAAAAAACAAATAAGTTACACGCTGATCGCTTGCCGAAAATATGTAGGAACGGAAGTTCGTTACAAATTTCTAATAATAGTAGTACGTCCTAATTAGAAACCAACTTACTTCATAGTATGGATTTAATATAATACGTATGAACTGTGATGATTATAATGAGATCGACATTAACTATTAGGCAGCCTACCTGTATTGATGTGTGGACTTACACTGATTAATAAATTAATTAAATACGCTGAGAGGTAATTTACACTCTATTACTGGTAATTACTTACCAGGGTATTAAGACGACATTGTACCTGGATTATTATTTAATATGCCTATAACGTCAAGTAGTTCCATTGTCTACGTTTTAGGCCAATTTCATGCAGAGCTTTGTTACTCCATTATGTCGAATAAGTCAATTTCATTAATCAGATTGCGTAGGTACGCAATAAATCTACGAGGCCTTACTTATGGGAAGCAGACGGTTCTGGCAATTGGCAATTAAGCATTTAGGAAGGTGGTTGTCATATTAGAAAGGCAATAATTTCAAAATTGCTCTTCGGTATATTACAGTTATTTATAAGTGCTCTGAGCAATGAGTAAAGAATATTCCCTAAAGAGTAAATAAATGGTAATTCGGCTAAAGTAACTGGAAATAGGAGACAAGTCGACATATTTCTTTACAATTTTGAGGAAAAAATTTATTTATTTTCTTTCCAAACTTTTAACAAAAAAAAAGCCTTGAAATAAGTCAATCCACGTAAAAAGAATGTTTTAGTTCTCATAAAATATTTTTATTTTCCAACAACCTGTGAAAACGTCGAAAGTTGTGGCAGTTTTGTAAGCCCCTTAGACCAGAAGTAACGAAATCGAATAAACATAAATCGGATAGAATTCAAACAAAGTAAAATTTAATACAATTATGTGCATTAGTAATTTGTTCGAACGTGTTAACCACATCGTCACCTTAATTAGTTTTCGCAAATTGACATTTTTATGCCACCTTTTAGCATTCTTTTAAATACATATTACTATGAATACCTCATATCTGTATGATAATTATAGGTTATCAAAATTCGTACCAAGTAAAAGAAGAGATAATTTAAAATAACAAAAAACGTAAAAAAATTAACATGAATTGGAAATTTTAAAACATTGCTTGTTTGAAAAAATATTTATGTCAGATTAGCACGACGTACATTTATTAATTATTATATTTTTCATAAAAAAGATGCTATACAAATCTTCTAATTATTAGTAAAGGGTTTCTCATTTTAAAAAAATTCAAACTACATAGTTTAAAAAATAAACTTTTTCTTCCTATAAAGTTGCCAAAATTTACAAAATTTGACGGTAATATCTCATGGATTCTTAAATTGAATTGGTAGAAGCGATGAGATACCACATCAACGAATTTGTTCACAAAGTACTGACAAACTAGATACCCATAATAAAGATAGCTAATAGATTTATCGTGTAAACACTAAAAGGGTATCGGCGTCCACTTACGTAACTTTTGTAAGTTTCAATTAATCAGATTCGAAGCAATATCTCCGTTGAATATGTGTAATAGTTTAAATGTCTTCTTTAATCTAATTGTAGGTGTTAATTGATAATTTATTTTGCTTAGCATTCATAATCAAATCTAAAATAATTGCAATGTTCCCGGGAGCACTACCCGAAATGAAATTGGAAACTTTTGGCACTTCGGCGGGAGGCTGGAGGTGGGGGTGCAGGGTGGCGGAGGGTTGATCTCGGGTAGGGATGATCCACGGGTAGTTTCAGAGGGGATGGGATGGATCATTTAGTCGCCGAGCAAATTGAATTACCATACCTTTGGCGGGGATTATAATGCTGATTATGTTTCATAACTATATTTACAGCTTCTATCCGCAACTCTTGGAAAGAAGGGGTGGGATAAGGTGTTAAGTTATTCGCGATGTTGTGGAATAATACTATTTGTAGACATGAGATTACGGATTCCAATCTTCTGTAAATATGCTCTCCAAATACATCTTTCAAACCCTACTGATAATCGGTCGGCTATTTTAGTTTCGTTTCCGCGATGTGATCCAATTTTCAACCCTTATTATTAACTTTAAAATAAAAGAACAGTTATAATTATTTTATTAAATATGTTTTTTGTTAAATTATTAACTTTGTGTCGAAAGATTTATTTTGAAAATTAATCACTTTTTGTACATCACTTTTCATTTTAGATCACATGTTTCTTAGCTTTATAAATATGTTATCCGTTGAAATAATAAAAAAAATTATCAAAATAAACAATTAATAAACACATTGAAAACTTGGCTAGCTGAAAGAAGCTATTTGTATTAGATAAGAAGGAAATATTATTTTAAGAATGATTGCTTCGTTTATGTTTTTTTTTTTTTTTTAATATATTTTTGTAGATATGTAAAAAACATTTTATATAGACATATATGTATATTACATATTAGTTTCTAATAACAAGCTCCCGTTAAAAGAATTAGTTTATCGGTACTACAAAGAAGTAGTTTATCGGTACTTTTTGCATTGTATTTTTTTCTTTTATAAAATGTAAATAAATGATAAAAAATTTTAAAATATATATTATTTAAGATTTTCACAACCGAGTATTGATTATTCATTTATGCGGTTTTATGCCGTGTTGCGCTTCCTTCTCATTTAGCCAACGTTTCGGACAGCTTTACAGTGTTCATCATCGCCCATCAGGGTAAATGGCCAAATGCGTCTCCCGATCCGCCCATATGATGGACACTGTAAGGCTGTCCAAAATATTGGCTAAAGGAGGAGGAAGTGTAACACCGCATTCCACCCCAAAAATCAGTCACGATTCCACCTTTTTACTTTTCAGATGCCAACTAGTTTCCACACCACTCGAGCCATCTTCCGGGCACACAGTATAAAATGATAATTAATATTTTTATAGATGTATTTATAAACAGTCATAAGAAAGAAATATTACAAAGTAAGTTTTTCAACTAATTTTCCGTCACAACACTCTTTAGAAATGTCACCCTAAATGTCGACTTAAAAATTATTTTACAGATATATTTATTAAAAAAAAAAACTTTCGACAAATGTAATTTTGAAACAAAACACAAAATTTCTGCATCGAATTTCATTTGATACGGAAATATAAAAATAAAAAAAATTGTGAAATACACCAATGCGCCATAGTGATCAAATTTTAGACATCCGAGATGTCGCATACTGGCCGATTTTAATAATTCGATGAGACACCGCTCTCAGCCCTCAACTATTTTGTGGTTAATTGTTGTTCTTAAGTGTTAACATAATTTGTTTTGCTAATTTTTATTAATAGAAATGTTATTAATGCTAATAAATTGTTTCACAACTTACGTTTCTGTAACTGAACAAAAAATAAATAAACTAACGTAGTAACAGCGATATTTTTAATGTCAGTGATTTACGAGACACTACTAGCACTTCAATAATGAAGTATTTATTCATTCGTATTATGATATATTGAATATGGGACATCATTACTTTTTCATGGAATATTTATAATGGGAACATTTAAAATTTTAATTTGATGAATACATCAACAACGCGCATCAATAATGAGTTACTGGAGTTTGAAATTAATGCTCTAGCAATTGGAAATCGTCTCAAAGAATAGCGACTTTCTGGAAGCTATATAAAACGCATAAAAGATCATATGTATTATTTTTTTTTATTAATTTATTATTAAAAGACAAATAAATTAAAGTGAACATCAAATCACAAGTTAGGCGTTTCTTTGTTATACCATATTCTTTCAAACATTACCAACAAAAATATATGTAGAAAAATTGGTTATTAATTGTTTTTGTGTTTAATTCGTAGAACTCGATTTATATATACATTTTTAATTTACACTTATTCTATTCTAAAAACTTATTTTTTGGTCTTCGAAATACTTCTTTTCTTTTATTTTTTGTTTTTGTTTCTGCTGTTAGTATAATAATCCATCAGTAAATCATCTACTTTATATATCTTTACTTATCACGTTTGTGATTATTAGTTTATTTTTTTAACTAATGTTATTTGTAGATAGTTGTATACCTATATAATAAACATATTTCTAGTTTAAATGTTATATTATTTTTTTAACTTGTGTTATTTGTAGATAGGTGTATACCTATATAATAAACATATTTCTAGTTTAAATGTTATATTATTTTTTTAACTTGTGTTATTTGTAGATAGGTGTATACCTATATAATAAACATATTTCTAGTTTAATTGTTTTTTTTAACTATTGTTATTTGTAGATAAAATCCCCATGGGCGTATATTAACAGATATTATTTTATTAATATGTAATAACTTGAGTAAATGGATATATTTGATTTTTTTTTCGCCTAAAAAAAGGCAGCGCATTAGCATTCTTTTAAATTTTGAGTGAAGTCTTGTAAAACTATTTATTCTACTCCATTAAAGACAAAAATTTGAAAAAAACTTTTTTTTTAAATTGTTTATTTAGATCCAAGAAAACGCATGATTTTTTTGTAAAAAACAATGTTTTTGCTGATATTTTAATAAATCACGTAAATTAAAAAATATTTTCTTTTCACATGAATGAATATACTTTATCGCGCGCACCTTCAAATATACCTAAATACCGCAGCATAAATACTCCCCCGTATATCTCTCATCTGCGACTCATTAAGTAACTAAAGTCCGAATGTAATTTTTAAAGAAGATTTTTATATCAGTGATTCATTGAAAAATCGTTAAAAAAAATAATATATATGTATATCGGCAACATGCCGATCAGGGGGAAACGTCGCGACAGAACTCAAACTTCCACCACTGTGCGTTAGTGTCCGCAGCTCTCCGCTCAGCAAAGAACCGCATGGAGTGAAGGAGTCTTGGCCACCAGGGAAAATGAAGTGGGGTTCACGATCATCAGCAATGAGGAAACTACTCTAAAAAATCAATGTTTTCATATTCAAAATTAATTTTCGTCATATCATAGATAAAAAATACTATACACACCAAGGTACAGAGCAAAGAAAGACGAATAATAAATAACTTATTCTCTTCTGCAACCTTCCAGCGCTTTCACGCCTCTTGCCGATAGTTGGTTCAATCAAGCAAAGGATTTGCCTTAAACTCTATTGGCTTACTCAGTGGGCGTGCTATGGTACAGACGTTAATATTAAGGAACACCGACGACATTGGGGAAGTCTTCCTCCATGAGTTATGATGCGTCAGAAAGTTTATTTCGACGAAGTCGAGCGTGCGAATGTCTGGCGTGATTTATGATATTCATTGAATTTGACGCGCGATCTATCTAACGCTGTGTAAATCTCGTTCATTTCGCGATTCTTTTTTTCAAGCTTGTCATTATTTTAAATTAAATTCTCAGGTTCAGAAATCGCTTTGTTCGGTGTTTTCCTCGGTATTTATGAAGAATGCCTTTATGACTGACAGAAGGGCGCATTCTCGGGCTGAAGTTTTAAGATTCTTTTAAAGTCTCATCACAGAGGCTATAAATATAACCATGTTTATAACCCTCGGGGTTAAAGATTTTAGAAACCTTTTAAAAAATAATAGTAGATATATGGATACATCCCTTTATAATGTTAATTATTTTTACCCCAAAGGCAAAAGTTTTTTTTATTTGTACTTCAGAATTCAAATATTGCTTGAAAATGTTATTTTACGCATTATGGGGTATAGCGCTCAATGTTACCATTGCTTGTTTTTTACAAATAGCTTCACCTCCTGTCTAATATACAGTTTCGATCAAATTAAAAACATTTATTTTCATTTATTTAGCTTAAATACATATTTTTTTGCATTTAGCTATTAAATTTTTACAAGGCTAATAAGGCAATTTGTAACGTTAAAGTCTTCCTCACTAGGGATTCCTGTGCTGAGGCGAACTAGGTTTTATTTAAAAATTGTTGTTTTTAAGCTCCTACGAAGTTCTTTTCAAAATGCTGGATAACGGCTTCTTCTGGATCTTCTTTTATTTCTTTAAGCCAGGTTTTGATTTGATATTTAAAATCATTTGCCTTTTCTGTTTTTTTTTATGGCCAGTGGAAGTGAATTATATATCTTAGCGCAGAGATATTTATAATTCCTTTGTCCAAAAGCAGTTTTAAAATTAGGAATAATCGAAAAGTCATTCTGGTCCGCTCTAGTGTGGTAAAAATTACGTTTCTTCTGTTTTTTTGAACTTTTGAAATGTTTGATCAAAACATTCTTAGCATAAATATTTTGGGTGTTAGGTACTGCAAAAGATTTGAAAAATTCTTTTGTTGGCGTTCTTATGGGGTCTTTTAAAGTGGTTTTTATAATACCCTTTTTGGGTTTTAGACAATATTTTCATACGATTAATAGTAGTTGCCGACCCCCATCCCAGTATACTGCCGTCGTAAGTAACACAGTATTTTCCTTAGAAGTCTCAAGGAAGATACCGTGTTTTTACTTAAAACGGAAGTATAGCATATTCGAGGCGGGAGTGGCATAGCGCATAATACATAACAGGACACATCCTTTCAAAAGCCCATAAACATATTTTAAAGTGTTTAATATTTTATTTAACACTACCGTACCGAAGCGGGGTAATACACTTACCCTAAACGAGATTTTTGTGCGATATTTAAGTAAGTTGTTTTTACGCCATAATTTAGGAAATTTGGAAAAACTTTTGGTCAATTTTTTTTTTACTACTTTGTAAGATAATAAATAATTTCTATCAAATTCTGAAGCCAATACTCTTCCTCCTCCTTGGCTACGAATCCTTGGCTACGAATCAGGAAATTGCGGATTCAAATCCAGGCGGACGCAAGTAAATTTTATTTGATTAAATTGTGTTAATTCACAAGTTATTTATTTAAAATATTGCATATTTGCGGCACGTGCCAGAGAGGAAGATACTCTCGATATCGCCCCGTTAAAAGATCATAATTCATAATCAAAACGTTGCTTTGAATGGCTTTAGCCGTATTTGGTGACCAGGTCTGAATATCCGGGTGCTTCTCTACCTTCCTCTTTCCCATATGCTTTCCTTCCCCACTACCTTACGTAAACCTTAACTACTTATTCAATTAATTTTTTATAACTTATTGAAGTTTGTAAACCTCATCGTAATATTTGATCATTGAAGAAGATAATATTAACACATCCCGATTGCAATTGTGTTCGGGTAGAACTTTGCGATCATCGTAAGGATAGCAGCCAATAATATGGAATTTAAAAATGGAGGATAATATTAACAGGTCTTGAACTTGAAGTATGATATCGGTGTAGATGGCGTAATTTGAACTGGTCTCATTAGATAAGTTGGTTAAGCGGTTACCCCGGATAGGTAGAGGTGCTGGGTTCGAGTCCCAGATGCGACTGAAATCTTTTTATTTTCTGTTGTTCTTCGGTTTCGTGGTTCATTTGGGATGTGTTAATATTATATTCTTCAATGATTAAAAACTTAACTACTTACATTAAAAAAAAGTCCTGGATTGACCGAGAGGTCCTGTGTTCGAGTCCCAGATGGGACTTTTATCTTTTTATTTTCTGTGTCTTTTTTGTTTCACATTTTTTATTTGTGATTTGTTAATGTTATCTTCAATGAATTTAAAATATACGCGAGGGAAATTCTTTTCAATTTATCGCGCATACAAACGTTCAATCAACCAAAATATTACATGTATCGTATTGTAAAATGTTTATGTGCAGTGCCATTGAACATTTCTCCCTCTTCCTGTGTCAACTATGGTTAGAGGGGCATAAATGTGGAGATAATCTTCTCTACCCAGTGAGCGGGCTTCCTATTGTTAGTGAATGGCATTTATTTATTTTTATTTCAAACAATTGTATGTGTTTTATTTGGTAGCAGCACTTGCAATAGCAATCTTATGTTTAAAATATTAATATTGTAAACCATCTCTTGACACTTACGCAATAATTTCGGTCGTGCGTATACTTCCGTGTGCCTAGATATATTCGCTGGTCCAGGAACAGACTGAGGTACATACACAGGTAGGAATATTTTTTTTCTAAAGTTTTTAAACTATTCGAATTGTTTTTATTCGTGTGCAAACTCGTTATATAGCCATAAAATTAATTAATTTTAATTTAACTAGACACTGCCTCGCCTCTCAATGACTTTTCGAAAACACTTAAAGCCAAGATGTCTAAAACTGTTACTTTAGTTTTGCTACTTACTTCACTTCATAAGCTAAAGAAACGCTCCAGGGCAAACGTGTATTTCAGCTCGTGATGAAAGTTTTTACTTATCACTTAATACTCTTTACACTACAGTTTAACGATCTCTCATAATATTTTATATGTTTTCTATTTTCGCAAACAATAACTTATCCGCTTAAATAAATATGTGATGTATTTTAGTTACTGTTATAAATTTAATTTAGTGTTTAACGAAAACATCCTTCTAACTAACTCGTTATAACAACGGGACAATCATTAAGGAAAGAGTTGGCAGATAAGCCGTTGGGGTGGAATATCTACATATAAAAATGAATATTTGTCGGTATGTATTCGATTTTCTCTAAAATTACTCAACCTATTTTATTGAAAATAGCACAGTTTGTTGTTATTAGTGCCGGGAAGGTTTAGAGAGTAGTTTGAATTAAATCTAATATATAAAACTGTTGCTGTAACGTTTTAAAAGTAGTATGAAAAACTTTGAACCTGCCATGTCGTATTGAGGTTAGCCCATAGATATACCGCTCTGGTTAGCCAGAGATTACATCTTCAAAAGAAGAAGATTTTTTTGGGTGGAAAATTTTCAAAATGGAAAACGCTAGTAGGTATCTACTTAAGAACTTTACTATTTAGATATGTTTTGAAAAAATAAATGTGTGGAATGAAATAAAATTTTCAAATGTTTCTCTATTTAAAGATATTAATAGTCGTCACAAGGCATTACTACAAGAAATCCCAACTTCATAGCTTTATTAAAAAATAAAATTTCGAGCAAGGGCGGGTACAAGTCAGCTACCCATATATAAGAAAAACAAAATAAATAAATCGCTTAAGCGTGCCAATTGTCGCTGAACTATGACCAAACTGCACGGACTATCAAAGTGGCGGAGTTAACGGATGTTATGCATTTGGTGTGTAGGTAGAAATAAAGGCTGGGTGGTTTGTACGTAGATGCGATATGCAATAGTATGACCGAACGATGTTGGCGACTCTTTTGTGTGTGCGGTATCATACTTCATGTCCAAACTCTATTTTGTCTATTATCTACGGGTGGAATGGACGTTCCACTGGCAATTGTTTGAATTCATTTCAAATCGCACAATGGTAAACTTCGATACAGAAACGGACAACAGTGTATCGTACATAATCAAAATGCATAACCCAATGTGTAACTCCTATAATATTTATTCTAACCGCAACTGTGAAGTTCTTGAATTTGTGAACAGCATCGAATATCTAAATGTTATTATATCTTTAGTATATTTATCACACCGACAACCTTTCAATAAAGGTAAGAAATTTGATTCACATTATTTTTTGTATTACGCAACATACTTAGACAACAAAATCTAAGAAAAATATATTTCGGACTGTGCAACTACCTTTCAAAATCTGGTTTTATTGGCTGGGGAGTCCTGGAAAGAACAGTTTAAATCTATAAAGACTGTTCCTGAAAAATATGTAAGATGTCTTAAAAATAATATTTTTCCCAAATTCTCTAATCATATTATTACAAACAATCATAGTTTTGATAAAAATGCTGGGATCAATATATTCTTCACATTAGTAAAGGTAAACACTTAGATAATTTAAAGGCCGTGGAAATAAAATATAAAATCCTTAATAATAATAAGTCCACTATTAGTGTCCCATTTTAAATATGTTTCCTTTCACCTCTCCCTCAATATCTATCTCTTCCCCCACTAATGCAATACCTAGTCCCTAGTCATCACTAATCATTAATCATCACTAATCACTAAACTCTAGTCACGCCCCCACCCCCACTGTGACACCTAATATGTATGTTCTGCAATAATTTTGTAATATTCTTTAGTATATATTTTGCACTGATGATGGAACGGTTGTTCCGAAACCGGTCGGCGTTGAAAATAAAAAAGTGGCTCAAATGAATCAATGAAACTTCGTTTGAGTTTTAAATCTGCTTGTAAAAGCCCAAAAATTCATTATTAGAGTCATTTTTCGTAAACTCGGTTCTGAATCGATGAGCTTTTCAAAGAATTTAATATCCTGAATGTTCGTCAAAACTACATAAAAAGTTATTATCCGTTTACTATGTTGTACTTATACCAAATAGACATGTACATATCTGGAAACAAAAATATATAATAAAATACCCCCAGAAATAAACATTAATACCTGCTAAACGTCGTTCATCGGTCCAATACCGATGGCTAATTAGCTTGTATAGATTAGGGTAGTCTGAATTTTTTTTAAATAATGTCATTTAAATTTATTCATAATACGCTTAGCAGATAGATTGAAAAAAGAACAATTATTACAGAATATTAAACCACGAGCATTTGGTTCTATAGAATCTGCTTACCTGGGAACTAATATCAACTTGACAAGATATAATTGCACTTGTACACGTTTTTATTATTTTCGTAATTTAAATGTTCTCAATTGTCATTAGTTATATTACAACATAATGTACTGTCTAATATGTTATATGCTGTATAAATGTATCTACGTAATATAATGAATAAATAAATAAAATTAAAATAAAATAAAAGTTTATGCTTAATAAAAAGGCAGGGGAAGATGTTGTACCTTGAATACACTTCAAACATTTTGCTCTGTACCACTGCAAATTTATAACCATCTGTTCGTAATGCTTGATATTATTTTAAACCGCCCGATTTCACCATTTTACAAACGTTCGTCAGATTACCGATCGTTTGACAGCTGTCAGTTGTTGCTCGACGATCGCTTAAAAATACAATATATAATATTTGGATTCTTCATCGAGCAGTGAAAGTGATGAAAAGCGAATGACAATTATTCAAGAGAAAAAACGGGCCGATAACGGTCCGTTAACGAAACGGTCCGTTAACGAAACGGTTCGTTACCTAATAGAAATTTGCTAGGTCGTTTAAAAAAATGGCCCTTATTGTGTTCATTGTACGTAAAAGATAATGGATTGATGGATAGCTCCGCACGTCATGGCCACGCAATCTGCGTGACTGGTACAAATGCAGTTACGCGATTGCTGTTCCAAACTGCAGCTTCCAGGGTGAATATTGCACTGATGATAGCTAACGTCCCATAGGAATGGAAACCAAAAAAACATATAATAAAATATGGAAACAATATTTTGATGACAAAATATTTTAAAAGTATCCTTTTTTCTAACGGCCGATTTTTCAGTATACTGTGGAATGTCACGAGTCAGGTTGGGTTGTTAAGATTACTACCCGATAGCAATTTTACGAATGTAAATATCCCTTAAGCCGAGCTTGAAAAGCAAATGAAATACCAGCCCTAAGATGCTAAATTATTTGTTTCTCAAATAATTTTGTTAACTCAAAATCTTTGAAAATTAATGTAAGATTAGAAGACCGCGATGTGATATATCGTGAGATTACAACGAAAAGTGGCCAAGTCAAGATTACTGTCTGTTGGCAGACTCAGACTGTGGTCCTTTAAATAGACACAAACTCATAACTTTCCAAGTCAGATTATTTATTTACCTATACAAAACAAAATACACTTAAAATATCTTAACCTGTAAAACTATGAGCCTGGATTCATGCGAAAATTCTCAATTTCAATATGCCGAAAAACAATGACACTGACGTGGCCGCTTTTCGTTGTATGCTCACGATATAATCTATTTTTTAACATTATTTAGTATATTTCATTTGCTTTTTGCCTGTTCTCAACGCAGGTTTTAGCAGTGAGACAGGGACAGTACAATAACTCTTTTACAACATTAGGATTGTGTAGATGGATAAAAATAATCACTCAATTGCGTATTTCTCGAAAACTAATTTTAATGCACCCAGGGAGGTTCTGGTACAGCGATGTAAAACAAAACCTCCTCAACCAAGGCCAGGATACTGAATAAAATAAACGTTTTATTTAAATATATATTAGATATTTTTTAAACGTTTTATTACATTAATCCGCTTTTTATTATTGACCTAATCGGTTTCAGTTTATCACGGCCATCTTCAGACTGGTACAATTTTTTTTAAACTACGGAATATATACAATTTTTGGGGTAAACTATGATTTTATATCATTTTTATTAATCGGAATTGTTATTTCCTAATTTTATATGGTGCAGGGTTTAAGATTTTTGTATTAAGCATGGGTGCTAAATATGTTCACTTTTTTTATTTTTTTTTTATTTTATCTTATGCTACTTATTTTTAAATTCTATTTCCACATTATGTAATTTATTCAGATGTATTCATTTATATGACAGACAGAGTATTGCACTCAACGCTTTGTTCACCTGAAATAAACACATTATTATTACAAGTATATGGTTTTAAAAACTATTAAAGATGGGTTACATTATGTTTTTATCGGGGTGACTATATAATGCGTGTATATAAATGAAATGTTGTCAAATTGTGAATTTATAATGAGTTAACTATTGTATTTTCCCATCATAGTTGCTATGTAGTATTTCACAACTGAATTTTCAAATTTTGGTTGTGTATATTTTATAATAGAAACAAAACAGTACATTTTTTACAATGAAAAACTTTCCATAAATTAAATTTACACAGTAGGTACCTATGATATGTTTCCTTATAATAATATATTTTGTTGGGTGACATGTGTAGTGTATAAGTGTGTGTGCATATGTGAATGTGTTTGTAGGTGTGAGAAGTGGTGATCTACGTAATATAGAAGTGATGTATGCGCATTGAGCGGTTTATATTATTACGACCCACCCTAATATATATATTAGGTTGGGTTGCTCTTGTATGGATATTTTTCTCTTTACATTTCGAATATGTAGGATATTCAAAGTATAACCGGCATATAGAGAACTTTAAAAAAAAAAATTGGTGGTTCTCTTGTACCACCGCATTAGCTTTGAAAATTCGTAGTTTTACTCCCCACAGGTCATTCGAAAACTCTTCGTTATTTTAATAGAATAAGTGAGAAGGGACAAAGTAATATTTATTCATTTAATAAAAATGGTACAATTAAACAGAATAAACACTTAACAAATTAGTCAGAACAATCCTAAAAATCGCATTAGCTTTAGACATACTAATTTCGCCTTGATGAGACCTTCTCTAGAATTTTTATCAGGTACATTTATCGAAGCCTTTATTGATATAATGAAAGAACGTTCTACGGCCTGAATATGATATAGAAATCTCAAAAACGCTATTTTGTCATTGCCTCCTGATTCCACTAGTAGTTCCGTGATGTCCCGAAGGACAGGAGGCTGAAAATACTCTTGATGAGATAAGTATATGAGTTGGTAATAAAAATAATTTGAAGGCCTTAAAAAAAATTGAAGAATTCGCCCAGTTTGTATTTTTCGTCTTGCTTTTAATATCCTTTCAACGGCAAGTTCATGGTTATGTTTTCAGTATCCTACAACATAGACAAAATAATGTTTTTCTAGATTAAAAAAATAACGGTGTCGATTACTAACGGAGGTATATATAACTTGAAGCTGATAGCCGGAAATGCCTATTTCCACCTTTATAAGAAGAAATGGTTTTAATTTGAAACTAAAAAGGCGCATGTATTCTGACAATAAACATCGCCAAATGCTTAAGATTTGTAAAACCTTTTGTGGAGGAAATATATAAGCGTAATACCCACTTGGCTTTCATCAACCATCTTGCATGTGACATCTTTCTTGGAGATCTCTTCGCTGAATTAGAAGAACTTTCGCCACTTGAAATAATATTGTAATAATAATAAATATAATTGGATAATTTGTATACCGCCGTTTTTGTGAAAAATCACCTGAAAGAATAGATGTTGTAATATCGTAAGTGACGTTAATCACCGCTTTGGTCTTTACCGTTATGAATATCCTTCAAAACTCGGTCTATCTTAATGTACTTCACCATGGGATGTTTTTCGCATTCCTCCAGTTGTATTCCAATGGTTCGTGTAAGTATGAAAATAGGCGTCTTAGGGACAATTCGTTCATATAAAAAAGACATGGTTGACGTTTTTCTAACAGTCTCGTAATACCGCCACATTTTCCGGTATTTGTCACTGTACCATCGGAGCCAACCGCTAACGAAAATTTTCTAAGTCGGCAACTTATATATTATCGAAATTTCTGCGCCCTCAGCCGTCTTCTGACTTGGGAGAGCATGGTCAACATACATGGCGTCTAGTTCTCTAATTAAAGATGTTTTTATACAAATTCTTGTCGTCACTGTTTAGAACCTTTTAATCAGGTTTAAACCTTTCTGCTGTTAAAGCATAAAATACGAATTATTTGATTCCTAGCTAATATTTCCTGGTGTACTTTTGTACTTTCACGACGCATTTTCCATTTCTCTATTACTTTAAATTCTGATTGAAATATGAAAAATAGTAGACGCAATCGCTGCAGCAGCTCTGTCCAATTCGCCAAAACGGTTATATGTTTTTTACAATGTTGGAGTACTGAAATTTGACTTTTTCTTCGACATTTGAGGTGTTAGGTTGCAAAAACTCACAAGTTTTATTATCTCTAGAATCGCCGGATGCAATAGGGCTATCTGGAGTAAGTTCGGGAATACTTTTCTGGCGTTCTCGATTGAACTATAATACAGGTTAGGTGTTTGGATTCCAGCACTTTGTTTTTCTATTTTTCTGGCTGATGAATTATTTACAGCACAAATGAACATTAATCTATCCTTTTGTCTATTATGACTGCAGTTGAAATGAAAGCAAAGCACTTAACCTCTCGCTCTCACGAGAATCGCAACTAATTCAGAAGGGAAGAGCGCAAAGCCCCCGAGTGCACATAAACAGACCCCACCACCCGCACTCTACTTATTATGAAAACCATATGTTTTACTGGATGGTCGGTGTGTCGGACGAATTGAAATACAATTGTTGTATTGTACTTGCATAAACTATGTCTATTTTATAAGGGAGTTGGGTCATATGGAGAATAAATGTTATTTCGCGGTCCGCAAATGACCCGACTCCCTCCCTTTGTAAATGTATATTTTATGGTCAGGGAGAAAGGTGTTCTTACTGACCGTTTGTTAATATAAATGACTAAATAAAACGTCAGAGCGAGATAGCAATGTGAGGGAGAGATGAGATAGCTTGTTCATCGGACATGCGCAGAATGCGTTAACTCTGAGAGTCCCGCGTTTTGTAGGTAACTTTAAGTAGCCTGCGAAAATCAGATTTAGTCAGTCAGCCAGCAACTCTCGCTCCGACACCTCTACTTTACCTCGACTGCTTCGCCCGCTACGACTTCTGGTCTACTCGCCGTGTTTCTTTCTTACCACCGCTGACCCTGGACCCTCATCGGACTACTTCCACTCACTGGACCTAAACCATCGATCATCACACGGACATGGCCGCTCGCCCCGTGCACTCCCACTCTCCGCTCGGACCCAGCCTAAGCAACACACGCACTGCAACTGCACTGAAGATGGTTTCCCGCCCCGCCGTACTACGCTTCGGAGAGCTAATAATTGCCTCCCCGGAAACCCCATTGTCGCAACAACCTAAACCGTGAGCTGCCTTTACATTTTCCCCTCTGTTGGTGTTGTATTTTATTCGAGACACAGTTTACATGCCCGTTTTAGAGATTATCAGAGAGAATTTGCCCGTAACATTATTTTGAGGTTAGGTTAGCCTACTGTTCACCATAACTACATTCAACGTGTCTGTACCTTCCTCTGAATTAAACCACTGAGTCTGAAAGCATACGATAGTTTCATTTGTCAAAGTATTCGAGTCTGGTTCCCAATTATAAGACCGCCCGTCGGCCCACGATCCTGCAGAGGAGCTCCTTGGCCTGCTGAAACTGAGCTAGTCAAAGGTCCAGAGCCGAGCTCCCTGGAACAAAGCCCCTCACCGGGTAAGTCTGTACCAATGCTCCGTCTCCCGTAACTGCACTTTCCCAACCATCCTCCTCTCCTTCTCCCGCATTCCCACTCCCAGTCAATCCCGAACTTAACAGTACATAAACGGAAAACACGCAATTGAATTTTCGACCCAGCTTAATATACGTATTACGCTTTGAAAGAGATGATAATATTAAAAGGGATTTTAAAATAAGAAAATATATTTTTTTACATTGAACAGGTGATAATTTTCCTTCCATATTCTGTTTTGTCATAAAACCCATAATCTTAAAAATCAGATCTACTAAAACCAGTGTCCTGGCCTTGGATAAGGTGATTTTGTAGAAAGACGCTATTTTCTTTGAGATTCCCTCCTCTCTAATGCAGCTGGGAGGAGTGGCCAGGTCACCCCCCGCCAATCGCTCGGGGGGTACTTGCCATTTCCGAGATCGCCTGCAAAGCCCGGCGTCGCGTGACCTCGCAACACTAAGTACTCTTCTCCGCAAAGCTCTCTGCAGGAAATTCAATTAAAATGAAAATAATCTTGAAAAGAAACTATTTTTTTTACCAACGAGAACATATTAGTTTTTAATCATATTTGAACATATAAACTAAAGTACCTATTCCATCTCAATTTAGTTACTTTATTTGAATGAATTTTGAATAAATTGGTAGAATTTTTTTTATCAAAATTGTCACCGAAAAACACTGAACAGAGAAAAAAGACTTGGGCAAGGAAATTCGTTTATCGTAAATTCTATATTTAAAAAATAAAAATAAACACCTCTTCGGGCGCACTAACACGCCTACAACGACCTTTAGAAAATACGATCAAATTTATAAATAAAAATTAAATCAAGTTTTTACATTATTTCTGAATTTTGTCCTGTAAACTGCAAAAAAATTGATTTGCAGCTCTTTAGTTTTCAATTAGAAAATCAATTTGATTTATTTCGTCTATTTTCCAATTTGGACGAATATATAACACGATTCTAAATAGGTAAATTATTTTCATAATTGAGAATTGTACTAATTTTGTATAACGAATGAGTTTTGTTTAAAGGCATTATTCTACGTCTTTGGGGAAAAAAACTTAGGCCTTAGTGCAAGCATAATCACTGCCACCGGAATTTAATCACCGGGAACCTATCGTCTCTCGGACTAAAATAATAAATCTAAATCAAATCCCTTTATATTATATCTCCTTTCAGTTAGATGTAATAAAATATATTTACTTAAAAATAAACAATAAATAAATAATTCCTCAAACTAGACACGGGCGAAGTTGAATGAATGAATTATATGAATAAATTCAATCTCGTAACACACTCGATCTGATTCTCAATCTAACATGGAATTAACATGGAAGGTCGCGGGTTCAAATCCCGGCGTGCGCAAGTAATTTTTATTTAATTAATTTGTGTTGTTTCACAATTAATTCATTTAAAAATAATATATAGTATATTTGCGCGCGTTCCAGAGTGGAAGATACTCCCAGTATTGCCCTGGTGAAAGACCACCATTCAGAATTGAAACGTTGCTTGAAATGGCTTTTACCAATGGCTTTGTCCATACTAGGTCCGCAGGGTGCAAGTTAGTCAGGTCACTAGTCAGAAATTGCTAATTCATTCCTCAATGCTTGCGGCAATTCTGTTCGTGTTAACCCCAGCCAGAGCATTTCACTAATCTGGTTGAAATTTCCGTAATAGTATTTGTTTACATCGTAATATTGTCTTTAAAAAGACACCATTATTTACTACATTGAGGAGTTTACATATTTTGGTATTATTTATCATCTAGTTGATAAGCAAGATTGTAATTTCCATGTTGATTCTATTTCCAAATATGTTATTTCCAACACAAGTGCAATTTACAATGCGAAAAAATCCCCCATTTTCATTTATTTACTACATAAAAAAAAATTATAATTTAATTTACTGAGAATATTAGAAAAATTAAAGATAAAAACTAAACATGAAATGTGATTAAAAAACACCTCAAAATAAACTTTAAAATCCCTGTAAAAAGGCAAACTAAAAGAATACAAGCGCACGTTTTATTAATTTAATTATTTATCTAAGCCCAAATTGGGCTTTACACATTTAACATTTTTTTTAAATGTGTTATTTATCAGTACAATCGTAATTTATTTCCACACATATACCACTATAAAATTGTGCCATACGTTAAATATCCTAAACATATTGTATATTACATATATTATGTTATGATTATAATTACTTAATCAAAATTTGTCGCCATGTACATTATTTTTTCTAGTATTATATATATATAGTATTGTTCTAACTTTTTCGATTTTCAGACCACCCCTGGCCGGCCGAAAGCGACCTTGGCGCCCTATCCATTCGAAACACCTTAAGGTTCGTTTTCGGTCAAATTTCAATGTCCGTTCCGAGTCCTGTCTCGCGAAAGTCGACCTAACCGCCCGCCGATTTTAAAACACCGCAAGGCTCATTTTGGCGTGCAACAAATTCAGCAAACCGAAGTTGGCCGCGGATCGAAACTCGCATTCTTAAGGAAACTACTGAAAATTTTGTATCGAAGATATTGAACGATTACGGGTTCCATCTATTGGCGAGAACTAGAACTAACCTTAAATCAGTAAGCAAAAATTCAAATCCAATCGAGTCGGTTCTATTTTCAACCGCAATCTTCGTACCCGCAGGGTGGCGCTGCTCGATCTTCATTCGAGTTTCCGGCGATCTTTCTTACCCTACGTGTTGCCAGTGAAAGAAAAATAATAGACTCGCCGAGTATATATTTAAAAACTACGTACAAAAGCTAAAATCGGATCTCTCGGCGGAAAATTATCTTCAACTTTTGCCGTCTCCCACGAAATTACAATATCCTTTACTTTGACGAATCGGAGAGGTTAACTAAATAGATAATCGCTTTTAAAAACCACTTAGAAAGGTTAAAAAATCGCGACATCTATAGCAACCGATGGGAAAACTTCCACAATAATCGTTCAAACTTTTGACAGTTATAAAAGCTGATCAAAACCGTCATTATATTCCTTCGCGCCTATTTCACTTTTCTATGGGATAATTTTGTTCGAGAAAATTCCTTCAGTTTGTAGACAAGTGCAATATTACAAGTACCTACCCAAGAATCTAATTTACGAAAGCATTCGAATTTAATTTTCGGGTAGGTACCCTATTTTTCAAAGCAGCCTATCGAAATAGTATGAAAAAAATGCTTTGAAGGTTTAATAATATTTTAAATAAACGAATTTGTTAAAATAGAATTACGATTTTTTTTTTAATGCGTAGGCGATTTTACACGGCGCCATTATTAATACTTACTTGACTAATATTGTAATACTAATTTGAAATATACAAGGAACAAATAGTTCGGTGAACGAAAAAAAATCGATAAAAATTCATTTATTGATAGAAAACGACAATTTTTTGTATGATTTTTTTTTAAATTTATATAGCGCTGTTTTTTTACTTTCCCCTTGAACGTAGCAGTTAGCTCCAAAGCCCCATTTTGCAAGATGTGGCTCATATTTTTAAGGGAAAATATTACGCAAAACACATATATTAAAAAAAAAAAGTTCACTAGGGGTGGGGTAGGGGTCGGGGAAGGAATAGGGGTAAGAGCAGGGGTAGTGGTAGGGGTAGGGGTAGGTTTGGCCGATATGGGTATCAAACTGAGCGTCTCCACCTACGCAACGAGATTTGGGCAATTAAAAATTTGGCATCAAATTCCTAGGCCCCATTTGTCGAGATAAAGCTAACATTGAAAGTTTTTTTCTTTCATTTTCTTTAAATACTTAATAGTGGTAGTCGTAGGGTAGGAGTTGGGTAGATGTAGGGTAGGAGTTGGGAAGATGTAGGGTAGGAGTTGGGTAGATGTAGGGTAGGAGTTGGGTAGATGTAGGGTAGGAGTTGGAGTAGGAGTTGGAGTAGGAGTTGGAGTAGGAGTTGGAGTAGGAGTTGGAGTAGGAGTTGGAGTAGGAGTTGGAGTAGGAGTTGGAGTAGGAGTTGGAGTAGAGGTTGGAGTAGGAGTTGGAGTAGGAGTTGGAGTAGGAGTTGGAGTAGGAGTTGGAGTAGGAGTAGGAGTTGGAGTAGGAGTTGGAGTAGGAGTTGGAGTAGGAGTTGGAGTAGGAGTTGGAGTAGGAGTTGGAGTAGGAGTTGGAGTAGGAGTTGGAGTCGGAGTTGGAGTAGGAGTTGGAGTAGGAGTTGGAGTAGGAGTTGGAGTAGGAGTTGGAGTAGGAGTTGGGGTTGGAGTAGGAGTTGGAGTAGGAGTTGGAGTAGGAGTTGGAGTAGGAGTTGGAGTAGGAGTTGGAGTAGGAGTTGGAGTAGGAGTTGGAGTAGGGGTAGGAGGTTGAGTATAAATATTTTTCCAAATATTCGTTTTTAAAATTATTTCCAACACACACACTTCTTGCTTCATCCACATTACAACACACATACACAACTATTCATAACCAATTGCAGCTCTGCAATAGGCAAAACCTAGTATATATTAATGCTCTAACTTTTTCGATTTTCAGACCACGCTATCCAAGCAAAATTCGACCCAAGCGCCCTATCCATTCGAAACACCTTAAGGTTCGTTTTCGGTCAAATTTGTGTGTCCGTTCCAGTCCTGTCTCGCGAAAGTCGACCTAACCGCCCGCCGAGTTTAAAACACCGCAAGGCTCATTTTGGCGTGCAACAAATTCAGAAAACCGAAGTTAGCCGCGGATCGAAACTCGCATTCTTAAGGAAACTACTGAAAATTTTGTATCGAAGATATTGAACGATTACGGGTTCCATCTATCGGCGAGAACTAGAACTAACCTTAAATCGGTAAGCAAAAATTCAAATCCAATCGAGTCGGTTCTATTTTCAACCGCAATCTTCGTAACCGCCGGGTGGCGTTGCTCGATCTTCATTCGAGTTTCCAGCGATCTTTCTGACCCTACGTG
>JAHDVE020006819.1:0-14522 GCA_022606495.2 Halesus radiatus
AATGTAGTAATTTCATGCTTCGGATTCTTTGTATTGCAACTAGGTACATGTTTTATTGTTTGCTCCGTGCTGTGCATCCCAATGTTAAATAACAATAATATGAATGCACTACTACAAGTTAAAGTTCGCGGTCAATGTAGTAATTTCATGCTTCGGATTCTTTGTATTGCAACTAGGTACATGTTTTATTGTTTGCTCCGTGCTGTGCATCCCAATGTTAAATAACAATAATATGAATGCACTACTACAAGTTAAAGTTCGCGGTCAATGTAGTAATTTCATGCTTCGGATTCTTTGTATTGCAACTAGGTACATGTTTTATTGTTTGCTCCGTGCTGTGCATCTCAATGTTAAATAACAATAATATGAATGCACTACTACAAGTTAAAGTTCGCGGTCAATGTAGTAATTTCATGCTTCGGATTCTTTGTATTGCAACTAGGTACATGTTTTATTGTTTGCTCCGTGCTGTGCATCTCAATGTTAAATAACAATAATATGAATGTAGTAATTTCATGCTTCGGATTCTTTGTATTGCAACTAGGTACATGTTTTATTGTTTGCTCCGTGCTGTGCATCTCAATGTTAAATAACAATAATATGAATGCACTACTACAAGTTAAAGTTCGCGGTCAATGTAGTAATTTCATGCTTCGGATTCTTTGTATTGCAACTAGGTACATGTTTTATTGTTTGCTCCGTGCTGTGCATCTCAATGTCAAATAACAATAACATGAATGCACTACTACAAGTTATAATTATCTTGTTTATAAAAAAATAATGTTATACTCACACAATGTTACCTACCTATGTAAAAACCCAACAGGGCGTTAATAAATTAAATAAATTAGCAATGAAGATTTGAAATATCTATTAAACAGTAAAAAATATACATTGTTCGTTCCATACTTTCCAATAAGGAACTCCTGTCCAATTTTTTTAATGAATTTTTTCAATAATGACGTTCAAACTTAAATACCAGCACATTTCGTTTTTTTCTTTCTAAAGTTAGTTTTCATAGTTAAAATATTTTCGAAGATTCAATTTTTCAAAGCCCGCCAAAACGCTCCAAATCTATGGTCGGTCGGTTTTGATCAGTTTTGAGGTTATATTGTCAAATGTGAAAACAAGGATGAGCTTTACCGTAAATAGTTTTATATTCTATTCATAGTAAACCATAACTAAATATAAGTAATAAAATTATGTACCTTTTTAGAAACTTTAACTCAAAGAATAATAATAGTAATGAGCATTAACATTAACATAATGTCCGTATTGATAATTGGTTTGATCATGAATACTCTACTTTCTTTCAATGATAATAGTTTTTGTTATATTGAACCACAATTATAGAGCTTAAAGTCACCCAAATTAGGTTTAAATTTCAAAAAAAAAACTTAAAATACATATTTAACATACAAAAACAAAATCGAAAAATGAAAATGTTTATACTAATCCAAAAACAGAATGCGCACGTGACGTCCGATGTTCCAAATGCAGCGGTACCAACTTAACAATGTGTTTCGATGAGGTGATTTTTTATTCACTTTTAAATAACCGTTTGTAAATTCTATGCATAATCATATATATAAAGAGTTATATATTCAGAATCGACGTTTGCTGATCTAAATGAATATATACTCGTATTTTTAAAACCATTATATTTTTCACCTGAGTTCCTTATTGTGGAATAAAAAAATATCGAAAAAGGAATGCTGAAATATACTGAGATTATTATGACTGGTTTGTATCGGATTATTTTCTTTCTTGGAAGCATCCATTTTTTTGTGCGAAATTTAAAGAAATATGATATCCAATAAATAAAACCACGGACCGAATCGGATAGAAAAAACCAAAACCCATTATTATTTATAAATGGAAAAGGAATCAGAAATATCACATCGGAGATAATACCAATATAATATTATGAACACTTCATAGATCCGACTTTATACGACCAAAGGGGAAAACATATTAACTTGACGTAAGCTTATTGATATTAGATGTAGCTCAAGGACTGAGAGCTTTCCAAGTTCCAGTACTTACATACGAGTATATATATATATAGTGTATCAAACACACCAATAAGAGTGCAACAGAAACATCGGTTAAATATTTACAGAATAAAAGTATGACATATGTCGAACAAATTAGTGCCTACGTACATACGACAAGCTTACATTCGGTACTATGAAGACTACACAATAATTCAAAATGAAAAGAACTGAGATTGAAATGAAAAACTTTAAAAGGGGTGAAAACAGAGATTTGGTGCACTGAATCGACTATCACGAATGAGATATAAAAAAAACAAACAAATCAAAAAACTCATTTATTTATAAATTCCTCAAAAGATTGGTATTCACTTTGTGGCGTCATTATTAATAAATAAATTAAAATTTACTTTGTATTCACCACTTTATTAATATATACAATAAAATAATAACGTCAAGTGTAGACAAATGATAAACATAGAACACAATAATGTAAGAATAGAAAAATTACAAACATAAACAAAAATTCATTAAAGTAGGTAAGTAATTAATCAAAAATGTTAATAAAATTTATGTGTGTTCTATGTTTATCATTTGTCTATACTTGACATTATTATTTTTTAGTATTGTATATATTCCTGATAAGGAAAGTATCGCTTTCAAAAACATGTTGATATGTGTATATAAACAAAAGGGTGAATACAAAGTAATTATTAAATAATTTCTTATTTATTTGACAATGTTCCTTGCTACAAGATGCAAATACATTTTAGATAGACCCATATAACTTAATAATTATCATCACAACTCCAAGACTGGAATATAATATTACGTTCTCCACAAAACAGGTGCTCTCATTTCTATAGACTGAATGATATCGAAACGAGATCTCTGAGGCGAACGTGTGGTAAAACCATGTATTATCATGTGAACATTTTAGACAGACCCATAAAACTTAATAATTATCATCACAACTCCAAGACTGGAATATAATATTACGTTCTCCACAAAACAGGTGCTCTCATTTCTATAGACTGAATGATATCGAAACGAGATCTCTGAGGCGAACGTGTGGTAAAACCATGTATTATCATGTGAACATTTTAGATAGACCCATATAACTTAATAATTATCATCACAACTCCAAGACTGGAATATAATATTACGTTCTCCACAAAACAGGTGCTCTCATTTCTATAGACTGAATGATATCGAAACGAGATCTCTGAGGCGAACGTGTGGTAAAACCATGTATTATCATGTGAACATTTTAGATAGACCCATATAACTTAATAATTATCATCACAACTCCAAGACTGGAATATAATATTACGTTCTCCACAAAACAGGTGCTCTCATTTCACATAGACTTCGAATGATATCGAGCAGATCTCTGAGGCAGGCGTGTGGTAAAACCATATTATCATGTGAACATTTTAGACAGACCCATAAAACTTGTAATTATCATCACAACTCCAGACTGAATATAATATTACGTTCTCCACAAAACAGGTGCTCTCATTTCTATAGACTGAATGATATCGAAACGAGATCTCTGAGGCGAACGTGTGGTAAAACCATGTATTATCATGTGAACATTTTAGATAGACCCATAAAACTTAATAATTATCATCACAACTCCAAGACTGGAATATAATATTACGTTCTCCACAAAACAGGTGCTCTCATTTCTATAGACTGAATGATATCGAAACGAGATCTCTGAGGCGAACGTGTGGTAAAACCATGTATTATCATGTGAACATTTTAGATAGACCCATATAACTTAATAATTATCATCACAACTCCAAGATTGGAATATAATATTACGTTCTCCACAAAACAGGTGCTCTCATTTCTATAGACTGAATGATATCGAAACGAGATCTCTGAGGCGAACGTGTGGTAAAACCATGTATTATCATGTGAACATTTTCGAGATTCATAAAGAATGCAAGGTGTAAGAATGTAAGCGTAATGAGTAAGAATAAAAAAATGGACGCTTAGATGGTTTGGGCATGTAGAGCGAATAAATGAAGAAATGGAAGAAGAAGCCGGGGACGCCCGAGGAAGAGATGGCACGATCAAGTAAATCAAATTGTTGAGTCGGACAATGTCAGAAGTCGGAATAACAGAAGAGAATGTATTAGACGTTGTATGAATGTGAATGAAGCAAGAAGTGCATACCAAGATCGAGTTGTTTGGCGGTCCGTCCTCTCTGCCTACCCCTGCGGTGAAACGGCGTGATGGTTAGTCAGTAAGTTCTCCACAAAACAGGTTTTGCGCTTCCTCCTCCTGTAACCGATGTTTCGGACAGCGTTCGCCGCATACAGCATTTAGGTAATAATTATAAAGATATAGTAATTGTGGCAACTCCAATACTGCATCACAATCGTATGCTCCTGTTCGCCGCATACAGCATTTAGGTAATAATTATAAAGATATAGTATTTGTGGCAACTCCAATACTGCATCACAATCGTATGCTCCTGTTCGCCGCATACAGCATTTAGGTAATAATTATAAAGATATAGTAATTGTGGCAACTCCAATACTGCATCACAATCGTATGCTCCTGTTCGCCGCATACAGCATTTAGGTAATAATTATAAAGATATAGTAATTGTGGCAACTCCAATACTGCATCACAATCGTATGCTCCTGTTCGCCGCATACAGCATTTAGGGGTAATAATTATAAGATATAGTATTTGTGGCAACTCCAATACTGCATCACAATCGTATGCCTTGCCTGCCGTACTACAGCATTTAGGTAATAATTATAAAGATATAGTATTTGTGGCAACTCCAATACTGCATCACAATCGTATGCTCCTGTTCGCCGCATACAGCATTTAGGTAATAATTATAAAGATATAGTATTTGTGGCAACTCCAATACTGCATCACAATCGTATGCTCCTGTTCGCCGCATACAGCATTTAGGTAATAATTATAAAGATATACATAACATGTCAATATACTTAACATGTCAATAACTAAGAATAAACATACATGATTTAAATTTATTTCAGCGAGTAAAATAACTAGCCTAATTGAATCAATTACCTAGCTCTGCTTGGAACTGTTATTATAATATAATAATTAGATAATTATTTTACCCTAACCCACGAGCGACAAAGGCATTTTAAAAATTATTTGGAGAATTTAATGTTTATCATTAAAATAACACAATTAAACACGAACTTCTTCTTTGCCTCTGATAAATTATACTCTCTCCAAGTCATTGTTTATATTACACACAATATGCATAACTTTTTTTTAAATATTTTCTTTTCTTTGCTATGTTTTTATATAAATTCATATTTACATTGCTGTAATAAATAAATAAAAATAAAATAAGTTTTTTTTTTAAATTTAAATAACGATGGTTTTATTAATCTATCTATCCTCACTGTAACAAAACTGTAGTTCTATTTTTTAATTTCTCAATTTGTTTAATACTTGCCGATGTTTCGATATTTTTATAATATTATTAAAATCGATATTATGAAATTGGAGTCTAGTATCTCTGTAACAAAACTGTGCTGTTTTCATATTTTAGAAAATATTATTTTCCAAGTTGTGTACATTGATCACAACAACCATGCACCTACATTGTTCTAATTTTGGGCTACACTTGTACGATGATTATCATTTATTGTTGTTTTATATAAAATTGTTGAATTAAACTCCTACTGATAAGCTACTTGCAGTGGCTTAGCGGGTACAAGTTTCCATTATATGTAATTAATATTATACAATAAAAAATACGTACGAGTATATACAGATTATCTTTTATTAAAATGTGGTGTGTGTATGTGGTTCACTAAATGTGCGCCGTGGCGTCCTGGGGAGCCGGAGTCGCGGCCTCCTCACAGGGGTGCTGCGAAATTGGATTTTCGCCACTTGCTGTAATCAAATCTAAGTATCGCTCGATTCATAAATTGACACAGGGAGCCTTCGGAAAATTTGAAATCAGCAAGGCAGCAGCGAATCGAATATATTTGGGAACCACTGGTCTAATCAATTCTATATTACCGTCAGTCGTACACATCCTATAAGATAATACACGAGCCATCGGTGTATTGATCACCCACCAACCCCTAAACGGGTTGGTGAACCATCAGAATGATAACAAATACTTACTTGTAGTGTACGCGAATACTAGAGTTAGTGCGATCATTCAACATTTAGCCGAGCGCGTCAGAATTAGCAGGGTGTATTCCTATCTCCCTGGCGTGTTACGGAATGTTGTAGTGGGCCGAGAAGGAGTGGGTACCTCATTTGGACGATTTGGAAGAAGCTCGCCGCAAACCCGATTAACAATGTAATAAGTACAGGCGGACCTCGACTTTCGCACATGATTGGTTGTGTTCGCACTGAAAATGTGTGCGAAAGTTAAATGTTCGAAAGTAGAGGGATGTAAAAAAAAACACCAAAAATTTAACTTAAAAATTTTTATATATCAAAAATTAGTAACTAAGTACATATTAAATAAAAATTATATTCTCTTAATAAACTTGTCAAGGGTTAGTTGTATTTTACTACTTTTTTTTCATAGAGTTCTGTAACATGCAGTACTATTATGAATCACCCTACACACTTGAGATATGCGTTCTCCATTGGGATCACATTCTTCCATAATATTAAAAAATGTCTCTAGATACGTAAAATCTTCGTTCGTGTTTTTTATTGTTAAGGTCTTGATGATTTCTTCTGGTACTTCTTCCCCACTTTCAATTTGTATACTATTTTCGTTCTCTTGTCGGTCCATTAGAAATTCGTTAGTCAAGGGTTCAGAATGAGATTCAATCATCTCATTAACATCTTCACTGTTAACATCTAGGTTTAGTTCGTTCATTAGGTGAACTATTTCAAGTGTGATGGTTTCTGAAGTTTCATCAAAATTTATGAAATCACTTATGTGTGGGGATAGTTGCTTCCATGAACCTTTCATTGTGGACTCTTTTATTTCAGCCCACGGGTCTCCAATATTGTTTATTGCGTTCCATATGTTATAATTCTTCCTGAAATCTTTTAATGTAGGCCCACCTTCCATGTCAGTTACCTTGATGACCTAATTCATTATCGATCGCATATAATATCGTTTAAACGTAGCTATCACCGTTTGGTCTATGGGTTGTATGAGACACGTAGTATTGGGGGGAAAAATACAACATTGATTTCTGGGTATAAATTTTGTAGAGATTTCGAGTGTCCTGGAGCATTATCTAAGATTAATAATGCTTTAAATGGTAAATTATTAACTTCACAATAATGTTTTACTGCTGGTAAGAAATGTGAAGTGAACCAATCTTTAAATAATAAAGCAGTAACTCAGGCTTTTTTTTATTGAATTTCCAAATGACTGGAAGCAATTTTTTTTATCTTTCCCTTTCAATGCTCTAAGATTTTCTGCTTGATAAACTGACATTGGCTTGAATTTTAAATCACCAGCTAAATTTCCAACAAGAAGCAATGTCAATCGGTTTTCAGAAGGTTTATGACCAGGGGCAACTGATTCGTCCTTTGATAAGAATGTACGATTAGGCATCTTCTTCTAAAATAAACTAGTCTCATCTACATTCAATATTTGACTAGAGGTATATTCTCCATCTTCAGTAATATTGGACAATGACGAAATAAAGTCTTTTGCAGCATCTTCATCCGCATCAGCAGATTCTCCAGTGAATCTAATATGTGTAAAGAATACCTTGTTTAAAATATGAAAACCAGCCGTTACTTGCATGAAATACTGTGTTAGAATCTTCGTTTAGTCTAGCCTTCCAATCTTTATGCAAACTAAGAGCCTTAGCTTGAATCATTGAAGTACTCAGAGGGATGTTTTCTTGATTTTGATTAATTATTTTAATTTTTTTATACATATTCTTTAATTTTATCTTTATTCTTTGATATTGAACATATTGTAGACCTGTTTATATCATAAGAACGGCCGATTGAAGCATAAGACTCTCCATTTTCAGAGCGTTTTATTATATCCATATTCGTTTCGATTGTATGAAGTTTATGGGTTCTTGATTTTTTTTGTTGCCATATCTACTTAGCAGTTTCTTCGTTTCTCACTCATGTTAAAAAGGGTACGAAATATTTTAAACAAAACTAGCAGAGCAATGCGGACAGTACGTGCACTGACGCAAGACTAAACCTGTCGAGATCAGACGGGAGTGTGTACAAATTAGTACAAACAAACGCATGCGTTCCGACTCGCTCGCGCTCGTATGTTAATGCATATGTCCGAACGGAACGTAACACTTTTCACAGTACGGACCTGGTTCATATGCATTTCATAGTGCGACAGGGAAACAAATGCACGGAAACAAAACATTTTTTAAATTATTGCCAAAAAAAAAAACGATTATTCAAAAATGTGCGAAATAGCGAATTGTGCGAAAGTCGAATGTGCGAAAGTCGAGGTCCGCCGGTATATAAAAATACCCGAAGTTCATTTTGGGCGGTGGGACGGTTTCTGTCCAGAAGTCCAAGTTTTGCAATTTTCTCTTGTTTGAATTGAACACCATCTTTCACTCCATTTTTTTTTGTATTTTCCATTTGATTTTGTGTCAATTAAGTGAAGGAGTGAAGAATATGGCAAACATGTTTACCACTTAGTGAAGGAGTGAAGAATGTGGCTTACATGGTTACCACACAGTGAAGGAGTGAAGAATATGGCTTACATGTTAACCACTCAGTGAAGGAGTGAAGAATATGGCTTACATGTTTACCACTCAGTGGAGGAGTGAAGATTGTGGGGAATAGGTTTGTGTTTATGTTAAGGAGTTAATGCTTCATTTGTGTGAAGCACTATGAAACAATACATAATTATTATTTGAAGGGCGTCTGCATGAGATTCATTTTTCAATCCACTGCAGCACGAGTTTTCATTCATCTAGCTTAACTTTATTATTGCATCAGAAGTACGCCACTTTTCTTTGGTTTTGTTGGGTTAGGTAGGTTAAGAAATAATTTTACACATATTATGAGGGTATATTTACAATTACTTGATAGTGCGTAAAAAAAAAATAATTAATTATTTTTCCGTTCACATTACCTGCATGGTATATCAACTAACATGTTCTCGTAGATATAATGGTACATGGCTGTTTTAAATTTTTTTAAACTTAATATTATATTATTACAGAAAGCGTAACACATTTTAAAAACAAATTCACTAATTTACTTTACACTTTATATACTTTCAGATAACTTTATGTATTATAATGATATATACACGTATATATATAATTATGATACATACATAGCTCTTGTAAAAATTTTTCTGATAACTGCAATTCACCCTAAAGTGGCATTATTGGGTAATTTAAGATATTTTATGTGATCTGTAAGATGTAAGGAGTTTATTAAGCCGTATTTTGGTTTAAACTTCGGATTACTGTTAATGAATTCATTACCATATTTCGCTAATTTATAGGCCGGTGCTATATTACATGATACTACTGGGCTTACTGGTACGAGTATATGGGTTTTATGTACTATTGGTTGTCCGTTTGTTACCCCTGACACCCAACATTGTATATAAACAGTAGATAAAGCATTAATTGTACGAGTCTGAGGATAGCCGCAGGCTGAAACCGGCCACGGTCAAAAATAAAAGTGGAATAAAGTTAAAAATAGTATTTTATTTAATCATTTCAAAATCCTATTGAGGCCTGCCATTCCTATCACTCGAGGTAGCCTGAGAGGTGCCCGGCAGAGCACTAAGTACATTCTCAGGCAACACGATATCTCTGTTAAGCCACGAACTGAGCTCTGACGAAAGACGAAACGTTCTCAAATTGTTTCCGTTTTAGTTCTAACTACAAAATGCTTATTTTGATGGTTACACTTAAAAAGTACATTTCATACACAAACAAATTTTTTAAAAGGCAGTCAAAGTGAAAAAAAAAATTATTTTTATATTGAACTCAATAGTATTCCATCTTATTTGATATATATCGTATTGTAAAAAAAAATGTGTACAGCGCGAGGGAACCTTCCTCCCTCTTCCCGTTTCAACTGTGGTTAGAGGTGCATAAATGTGGAGAAAATCTTCCCTACCCAGTGAGTGGGCTGCCTATTGCTAATGTAGGGCTTTTATTTATTTTTATTTCAAAGAATTGTAAACTGTGTTTTATGTGCTAGCGGCACGTGCTGATGGCAATCTTATATTTAAGCATATAATTGAAAATACACTTTGTATATACCACTTATACTTACTTATATATTTAAGCCTCTCACTAAGTATTCAATACAATATCTTTTCGGGAAAATTAATAAACTTGTATAGTATGCTGCACAAATATCAGTGTACTTGACTTTCCAATATGGTCTAGAGGTGGGCGTTTCAGTTTCATTTTCAAAATAACCGAAACCGTTTCGGTTTCTCAAAATAAACGGTTTCTAGAAACCGTTTAAAAATAACGTTTTTTTTTCATATACATAAATATAAAATAAATAAAAGTTATCGTCTGTTATAATTGCGTTGAATGATAAAAAGTAATATATATAGGTTGTTTAGGTACTATAAATCATAGGCTTCATGGCTTCCTATTAAAAATATATATGTGAACTTACCAAAATGTGAGGACGGGGTTGGGGTCAACTTTAGCGATAATTTAAAATAAATTCAATCACAAATAAGGCCACAAAAGTAAGCACACACTCTGATAATATTATATACTTCAATTATAATAACGGCCAACTGAGATTCAATATTAGTACTACAGCATTCGTTTATATTATTATTACATCACTTTATTTTTGGGTTAAATATTTTAAGTTAACTATTTTTCTGAGTTTTAAAAGATTCAAAATTTATTAATATTAAAGAACATCAGTTGCTCGACTTTTTTAGATTTTTATCTTGTTCTTCTGTCACTTAAAATTAATCCTGTCTTTGAAAACATTCGCTCACAGGGAACTGACGTCGCCAAGAAGTTGCATTTGTTGCGGAATATTTTGGATAGATTGGGGTACACATATTGATTTTGTCTCCTCCATTCTAATGGGTTATTTTGTCGTGGCAATAAGGGCTCTTCCAAAAACATTATCACTTCTCGTGATGCTCTGGAATACGAGGAACTGGCGATGCTATGGTGTTCACAATCGGTATCAAAGTCAAATAGAATTGATAGTTCGCGACGTTTTGTGGGGGTAATATTAACACATTGTGGTATTATCTTAACTTCTCCCGCTTCTGCATCTAAGAGTTCAACGACTAAATCGATAGCTTTCATCTTAGCATTCTCAGCCGCTGACGTTATTTTAAATGCACGCGCTTTGAATCTCGGATCCAATAATGTGCACAATGCTAATATTAATTTTGCCACGACTTGTTTTGCTTGTGCACCTAAAATTTCTTTTGATAAAATTTCACAAACTTTCAATAGGCCCGATGTTAAAACAATAACAAGACTGCCAGTCATGTATTTTTCCCCGCTGATGTTTTTCGTAACCTGGTCAAACGGTTCCAAAATCTCGATTAATTGCTTGCACAGTTTCCAATCTTCAGGTGCAAGACACGGTAGATTTTTGTTAATTACGGCTATCGTACATTGTACAGGTTCTTGAAGCTCCGATAAGCGTTTTAACATATAATATGTTGAATTCCATCGTGTCGGAACTTCTTGCAGTAACTTCTTTGGTTGTACAACTCCCGAATTTAATTGATATTTTAATAATTTTTCAGTAGACAGGTTACTTTTTTTGAAATGTCTAACGATTGTTTTAAATTTATTGATTGTATCTGAAACAATTTTTAAGGCATCTTGAACAATTAAGTTAATTTTATGTGCATAACAGCCAAAGTGTTTCCACTTGAGAATGTCATTTATAGCACCCTTGATGTTAGATGCATTATCGGACACAACAACTAGCACCTTTCCACCTAACTCCCACTTTTTCACGATCCTTTTTAATTCTTTAGCCAACTCTACACTTGTGTGGGGCCCGCTAAAAGAGGCACAACCCAGTAAAACGGTTTGAAGTTCAAAATTGTTCGTAAAAAAGTGTACCGTTATGGCCATGTAACTCTAGGTCGTGGAAGAAGACCAAAGATCTGTAGTTAAACAAACACTCGTTGCCTCAGTTTTTAACAAGTCTACAAATTTAAAAACACATTTATCGTAATGCAATGACAACAAATTATTTGACACGTATTTTCTGCTGGGTTAAGTGTATGATGGAATTACACCAGCCATCAATTTTACGAAACCACTATCTTCAACCATGCTGAAGGGTTGAAGGTCTTCTATAAAGAGGCCCATAACCAAATCGTCAATTTGTTTTTTCTCCTGCGAACTAATGTTTTTTGGAATAAAAGACATAATATTTTGCTGTGTCTTTTTTCCAAGAGAAAAACCTGAAGTGCTGGCTATGATCTGTGTTTTTTCAACTGGCTGAGCTGATAATTCAGAAGCACTCACAATCACACTTGTTCGATCACTTTCGGTTATAGTTTGACTAGCCACTCTAGCCAGCGGAAGAATCACATTTTGCCGACGGGAGATTTCCGAATTGAACAAAGTTAAATGTACTAGGGGATGTTTTCTCGTTAGGTGCATTTTCAAATTAGACACAGTAGATTTAAATGAAATGCGCGTCTTACATATATTACACGGGGCCAAATCATCCCCAACAGTATCGAAATGTGTCCATAGAACACTAACCTAAGCGTTTATGCGACGACATCATAGAAGTGGGTAAAATAGTATTGATATAATAATAACAAAAAATTATAAAACTTAACGAGGAACGACGCTTGTCAATGTTCGCGTTAAGACAATTTTTCGCATACTAAACTGACAAAATGCTCAAATATTAAATCTCCCTAAATAATACACTTTATGACTGCATGTATGGATTGAAAAAGGAATCTTCCAGAATGATCTAAAAATCGAAACAATAATAAGCACTTGCGTATTCCGATATCACCTAAAATGTGGCACTGAACAATCGAAGATTTTTATTTTCCCGGTGCCATATTTGATATTACCAAAATGCTTGGGCCCTTTTTGGAAAGATAATATTGATTATCTGCGACATTTTATTATTATTACTTACTTGAGACAAGCCATAAACAGATCTGTTAGCTTTTTTGTAAACATTCGGGTTTGAATTACCTCGCCAGATTAAGTAAAGGCGAATAGTAAAAATTAGAACGTTTTGTTTAATGAGCCACAATTCACTACGATAAATAGTTTAACCTTTTTTCTACGTTACTAACATTAGCTGGTGGTGGTTCATTATATTGTATTTCATGAACACTTTCTTTGTACTTCAGAGATGGATTGCAATCGATGAAGTACGCACCCACGAAAGGAAAAGAGATCGCATCAAAAGGAACCGTGTTTGCTTGAGAATATATATATTTTTTATCACTAGTAGGTCTGCCGTTTCTGTACATTACAATCATTACACTATTTTTTTTCTTCTAGTCTAAAAATCACTTTACATTCTTCTTTCAAGTCGAGATACCCCGGCTGATATTATACGCGAATATACGGCATTTATTACTACGCTAACTAATTAACCATCATGATTTTGCTCAGCAGGGATAGGCAGAGAGGATAGATCGTCATACAACTCTGTCTCGGTATAGACTCCTTGCTTCATTCACTATGAATGTGTACTATAACCTACTCCAGTATGTATTTGATTCACTTGATTATGTCATATATTCTTCGGGTATCCCCGACTTCTTATACCATTATCTTCCACGCCATATAATCTCTTTATACCTCTCTTCGGTAATCCGCTCAACGTGCCCAAAACATCTAAGAGTCCTTTCTTAATCTTAACAATTACGGAGAAAATAGTTATCATTCCCATAATTTAAATTTATAACCATGAAAGATAAAAATAATACCATGGTTGTAGGACAAATTAATTTTGCTAGATTCGTACTTATCTGCAGTTCCGAAATACTAAAACAACAAAAAAAAAAATAGCTAAAATCCTTATAAAATTATTTTTAGAAGTTGATGTCCACGAAAAATTAAGGTAAAAAGTAGCTCCCAAACTCGAAAACGTTGGAAACCATTCTATCGTGATTATTAAAGTACAACATTTCGCGGTGAACGATGCGGCGAAAGCGTTTGTTTGCAACGGGTCACGGCAAATATCGCATGGCGTTGCAGTCGGGCGTTTAATTTTTTCGAAGCCGTTTTTCGAAGCCGTTTTTCGAAGCCGTTTTTCGAATAAGCGTTTCACGAGAAAGCGTTTTACAAGAAAGCGTTATGTGTAACGGGTTACGGCATTTCGCGTTTAGCGTTGCGGGCGGGCGTTGCGGGAGGGCGTTACATTTTTTAAAGCGTTTTCATGCAACGGTCAGAAACGGGGTGTCGGGAAAAAGCGTTTCGCGCGAAAGCGTTCGTTTTGAACGGTTTACGACGGTTACGAGTTTAGTAAATGTTGCGGGGAGCTGTTTTAAATGTTTCTTGCGTAATTCTCAAGCGAATTATCCTCTACTGGAATCATTTCGCGCGGGTTTATTGCAGACGTAGTTACAGA
>JAHDVE020006820.1:0-42398 GCA_022606495.2 Halesus radiatus
ATTGCCATCTTATTTCAATATAACATATACGTAGAACGTAGAGAAACTGAAACCTTTCATATCCAGCACATAAATAGTAGCTAATGACAATTCTCACTAATATTGCCATCTTATTTCAATATAACATATACGTAGAACGTAGAGAAACTGAAACCTTTCACATCCAGCACATAAATAGTAGCTAATGACAATTCTCACTAATATTGCCATCTTATTTCAATAAAACGTCGTTAACATTACATGTATTCCAAGCAGTTATCACTGTCCCATTTAAGGGGGAGAGGGACGTCGGAGAGTTATTATTTATTCAAAATATATATTGTTTTTTTTTTTTTTAATGCGGATTACAAATTTTTGGTTACGTTTATTTAACAAATTATTAAACATACTTTTCTCCACTTTAAAAATCATATTCGTATTTTAAATATTTTGTAAAACATACAATGGAACGGTCAGAAAAAAGTAATATTTCTGATTGGATTTTGATAAATGCTAAGCCTACGTAAATTTGTAAAATATTTAATAAATATTTTTCTATTTAAAAACATTATGTTTATCGTATTGCGTAATAATACTATCATTATTTTGAATTAATAAATAATAACTGTCCGACGTCCCTCTCCCCGCTTGAGCTCACAGCGATTGAGCTGTACGAGAAGAACACAGTATTGGTGATGGTGATAGGTTGGTTGTTCGCACTGTGCGTCGGGGATATTCAGTATTCGTCGTTCGCTATTCAGGCTGTGATTGCGCGCATTGAGCAGAGGACGCGGGATGATGGATCAGCTCCCGTGCTCCGTGCTCTGTGCCTGTCCCGCGGGGAATACACCGTACACCACCCAACCTACAGGGCTACCCACAGAGGTATGGACACGGCCATTTGCATTGTTCGGGTCCAGCAGGGCAGGGGTAGGTACTAACTAACGGATGGCTGCTACGGCTAGCGGATAGAGGCTACTACCTTTTGTGGCTGCTTCCTCTACCACCCCTCGCCACCTCGAGACCTTGGGAGACTGTCACACTATTTCTAGCTCTAACTTGGTGGCGTGTCAGGAAGGTATTTATTTTTTGTATAATATTAATTACATACAATGTGAACTTGTACCCGCTAAGCCACTGCAAGTAGCTTGTCAGCGGGTCTTGTACAACAATATTATGTAATACAACAATAAATAACAATCGTCGTACAAATGTAGTGCAATAATTAAACAATATAGATGCATACATGTTGTGATGTTGTGATCTACACATGTTATTGAACAAATATTAAAAAAATATGAAAACAGCATAACAGTTTTGTTATAGAGATGATAGGCTCCAATTACGTAATATCGATTTAAATTATATTATCAAAATATCAGCAAGTATTAAACAATTGTGAAATATTGTTTTTAAAAACAGTATTACAGTTTTGTTACAGCGAGGATAAACTTAATATAAATAGTAGCACTTAAATAGTTTTAAGATACCCGCAGCTATCGAGGAGATATGCAATCAAGGAGACCATCATAGTTGTCCAATAGACAATGTAAGAAAGAGCAGAATAGCGTAAATACAGCAGATATCAAGGAGCTATACAACCAAGGAGACCGTCATATTTGTTACCATCAATACACAATCTTACTTTCCAAAAGCCACCACTTTAATGTTATTGAGAATTTCTTTGGTGAAATGCCTTTAAAATTATTGTACTTTTCTTTCACCCTTTTAGATTTTTTGAGGTATGAGAAATGGCAAAACCGTGGTTTTGGTGGGACACCTATATTATAAAACCTAAAATAGTTCCGCTTCGTGTCGTCTAATATAAACATATATATTTTTACACCTTAATTTAGATACTGCTTATTTATAATGCTTATTACATATATAGTTTTTACATCTTACTGTAAATATGTAACCTTTTCACCGCTATCCAGATATATATAGAATTACGGATGTGGGCTGCACTTTTTGTGACATTCATGCATTTTCTATGAAAACAAAAACATACATACGAGTATATGCGCGTAGCGTGGGTCTATGTACATGTTTTATTATTTCACTGGAAGTAAGCTATACATTTTAATGCCTTGATACAGTCAACGCTTTTGTGTTTGCGATTTGTTTATTTTTTTTTTATCTAATATCTTTTTTTGTCTTGTGTGTTGTGTGTGGAAGTCTTTATTGTAATGAAATTTGTCTCTAAAGTAAGATAGTAAATTTTTAAAAACTTTGTAAATAAAAATTAAAACGTTATAGAAAATTCTTTATTTAAAACTCGTTATATCTAATTCCTTAAGCATTTTTTGTATTGATTTATATTTATTTAACTTAAAATTTGTCTCCATGCTCTATGTTATTAAGCTACCTACATTACTTAGAGAACACTACTCTGTCGTGCAACGATTGTTTTATAAATTAGTAAACCTGTTTTATATCGAAATTTTTTTTTTCTTCCAACGGAAGACACCCTTTTAGCCAATTTTTTGCAATAAAATCGGCATTTTCTCAGTCATCTTTGAGTCTAATCGTATTCCCAAGTACTTTATCTTATTTTCCTTTTCTAAGTTTTCACCATTCATTATTACTTGATTATATTCATCGTACTCTCGGTTAGCAATGGTCACGCACTCACTTTGTTTTTGAGATGTTGAATTTCAGTTTGTCAATTCTCAGCCATTTGGACGCCTTGTTAAGATCACCATTGATTTTGGTTGCATACTTTCATAATCCTGACCTGTCATGTAAATAAGAGTATTTTCCGCAAATAAGCTTATCTTGCACTCCTTTATGACTTTAATAATATCATTTGTATAAATTATGAATTAAATTGAGTACGGGCCCCTGTGGTACTCCCAGTTCATTTGTTAAAAGTTCTGATGTACACATATTCACTTTTATGACCTGTAGCCTGTTACTTAAGTAGTTTTCAAACCATTTTATTGCCATTCCTTGAACTCAAATTACTTGTAGCTTTTTATAATTAATTGACTGACTATAGTTTCGGAGGCTCCTTTGAAAGCCAGAAAAACAGCTATATCATATTTATTTTACTTAATTTCTTCTTTCTCTTCATTTTTAATAATATTTATTGCCATTTTACAAGAATTTCTGCTTCTAAATCCAGATTATTCATCACACAATATATTATTTTCTTCTACATATCTAGTTAATTGCTCTTTTACACTATTTCCAGAAGTTGTTAAAATTTTGGTAACATGTACCTAGTTTTGGTAACATATACTTAAAACTTAACAGAATATTCCGTGCTTCTTGTTATAGGTCATGTGGAGAATATCCACATTTCCTGCGAAGTCTTTCCAGGGGCATCAGCATCGGTAAGTTAGTTCTGCACCTGTATATATAATATAATACTTATGTAGGTAATATTAAGTATTATTCGACAATGTGGACCCCATTTTATAAAATTCACTAGCGAAACATCGAGAGAGGGCAGCATAAGTCTCTGAGATTTATATAAGTTATGTATGCCAATCTAAAACCTTAATTATACACTTGAATGGATTTAATCAACCTAACCGATTTATTATCACGACGCACAGTGGGCGATTTAGGGCCAGTTGCATCGAAAATAGTTAAAGTTACATTTTAGTCAAAGTCGTATAAAAGTAACTTTTTTTATAATTTCTTGCACAAACTGGTTGTTTCAACTTCGTTTAAATAAAAATTAACTAAATAGTTACTAAACCGTAACTTTTATTTAGCCTAGTAATATCGACAGTTTAAAGTTAGATTTTGGTATAACTGTCAGCCTCCTGTCATCATTTAAGAGAAAATTATTCTAAAATAAGTACACAATTTTTTATAAAGTTTTTTCTTTCTTCACAATACAAACATATTAAGTATTACATGTACTCAATAAAATTATGTTTACATTATGACAACATCATTGTGGCCCTGGAACTGGATATCCCAGTAATACATTTCGTTATTTTCTTTCCTCTTATAATCTGTAAATTAATAATTATTATTTTATCAATAAAAATGTTGGTGTAAACAAAATATTTTAATTATTTCACCTCTTCCGCGAGGTTTGGCGCGGCGATGGTTTTAATTGATTAATTAATTATATTTTCGGCACCTGTACGGGGCCGAGACTAAGCGGAAAATAAATGTTTGATTTTCGTAACTGGCCGGCTCCCCTAGCCAAAGAAGTGTTGTCCTTTTGTGCAAACTTATTAATATGTTGTGCAGGTGGCGCGAAGAGTCCCTTCACTGCTAATTGTGAATGACCAAATAAACAAAAGAGCGAGGCAACACGGTGCGAGGGAGACAGGTGTTGTCGGATAAACCTTCGCGTCGTTACCCCTACGGAAATGTGTCGGAAGCGTCGCGAAAACTCAATCAGAGCGCTCTGGTTAGCGCCTGGCTTTGGATACAAATAGAGGACAAAATGGCTGTTTGTAAGTCAGCCAGCTACTCTCGCCCCGACGAACACTTCTCTAAAAGGGAGTTTTGTGCAAATTCAAAAGTCAACAATTTGTTGGTATCGTTCCCCCCTCGAAAGGGAACGATATGTTGTGTCTCCCTCCCCTCCAGCCCTGTTCTCAGATCGGGATCAGCTGCTCCTTACAGTTCACCTGTGTGCCACACGTTCGACACAATTTTTATTTATAATAATAGTATGTCGGCAGTTTACATAAAATAATAAATGTCACCTAATTAAATCTTTGGTGACGAAATTAAATTTCACGTCCATGCTTGTAGATAGGTGGGTGCCTAGATAGTACATAAAAATAATATATAATATTATGAAAGGCAGCATTGAGGTCAATCAGTTGTTCTAACGCGGCAACTGCAGTCAGGTGTGTTTATTAAAAATAAGTACCTAGTGAGTTAAAAGGTTACGGATATTAATTTACAAAGTCACGTCTACAATCTACACTGTCGTATCGAAGTATTATTTTTCAACGGGAATCACCAATCTACCCAAATGACATGTCAAGGCTTTTACTTTGTGAAACTATTCATTGATATCGAATAATGACAGAGGTATCGACTGTCAACAAGTTTTTCTTGTCTTTTGGCAACAATAGAAGTAACATCGATTTTCAGCGCGTTCTTGAAAATTAAACGGTCTTGCGAAACTCACGCGAACGGAGAAACAAAGATTGTGAGGGTAGTATTTATTTTGTAGAGGGATGAAGCGTGGTGGATTCATACTGCCTACCTACCCGCATACGAACTAGGGTGACCAAGTTTTATAGATTGGTAACCTGAACTAAACGCCCTTTTGGAGGGAATATTGTTATTTTTAAACTTTGATATTTGTAATCCTAAAGAGACAAATGTTATAGGGGGTAGATATATTTTTTTAATTGGCATATCTTTGCTAAGTAGCAAGTAGGTACTTGCAACTACATAATAATATTGTGACAACATTAAAACTATTCTTTTTTAGTCGCGTCCTCATTACTTAGGATTGTGACCCCCGCTACAATCTCCCTCGTGTGCAAAGCTCCCCCACTCCTAGCGATTCTGCACTGCGAGGAAAACTGCGGATACTGACGTCCGGGAAACCTGCGAAATTTGGTCACTCGAACGCATCAGTAACCTTTTTTCATTAATTTAGATACATAAAACAATGTTACATTCCAATGAATTATAAATTCAACTCAATATTAAGTTTAAACAAAGTAATATTAAGTTTCACAAAGTTTTCAAGGCAAATATGTAAACGAAAACATAAAAACAAAAAATACATATATAATCAATAGGAAAATAAGATAAATAAATGTACAGGCTCGAAATATAGATACAATAGAAATACATAACACAACAATGTTTTACAAGAGAGAAATACATCTAAATCAGATATCTGCAAAGGTTACGGACGGCTATCAGAACAGAGTTGGTATCTATGATAAATGGTTTTAACGATAGCATTTAAAAAAAAAGATCCCAGAAAATTATTTCGAGATTTGTTCGGAACGCACACATGTCTCAATTCCTCAAGCAACTTGTTATAGCTGGTGTAAGCAATGTATTCTAATGATTTCAGTTCGTATTTTGTGGTGTTGTCGTGTATGATGTTGGTGAACCTCGTGATTATAGTTAAGTTTTATATTTGTGTTAGTATGGCATTGAATCATATTTAATATAGTGTTTGTTATCTCATGGCTAGGAATAATCTTAAACGATAATACTAGTGCGTGCCGGTAAATATCTTTAATGGGTGTATCCCATGGTTAGCCAAAAATGTTACGCAGAGCCCTGATTCTCCTGCCTTCCACTTTTCCAGTGACCATCAGCTTCTCCAGGTTAGAGTTTTCGGTTTGGCGAGCAGCATGTCTAAAGAATCTGAGGATACTACGCTGTAGGCAGACAATTGGTTGCCTATTTTGAATGCCAAGCTTTTCCAAAATTGATATATTTGTGCACCTGGCTGTCCATGGAATTCTGAGCATTTTCCCCTAGCACCACATTTCGAAGGAGTCTATTCGCTTCTTTTCGCTGGGCCTGAGTATCAAAGTTTTCATAAAAAAACTATACGTACGCTAAATTTATTACAAATATTGTCAAAACTCTATGTTAGCTAGCTGTCCTTGGTGATTTCGCTTTGTCCATGTTATCCCTTTTGTTATGTAATCAGTGTTGAAACCTTGTGCATGTTTGATATTATCGTTATTATTATTTACTTATTCCTTTTTACTTATTATTATTTACCTATTATTATTTTTTTAATAATGATGTTCTGAGATCTTATTTTTTTAAATGCTATTCGAAAACCTTTTATCAAAGATACCAACTCTGTTCGGATAAAACTTAACTTAAACTTTATAGATTCTAATGTAGGTATATTTCTCTCTTGTAAAACATTGTTGTGTTATGTATTTCTATTGTATCTGTATGTTTCGAGCCAGTACGAGTACATTTATTTATGTTATTTTCCTATTATTTATGTGTATATATATTTTCATTTACATGAAAACTTTGTTAAACTTAATATTATGTAGCAAAAATTAACAGTCCCAAAGTGAGTTGAATTGGTAACTCATGGGAATGCAGTATTGTGTATAAAATATTTACATATGTATTAGTTTTAAATATGTGTTAGGTTTATATTTGGGTTAGGTTTATATTATAGTTGTAGGTCTAAATTGTAAGTCACTAGCTATAGCGGGCGGCCAAGCCAAGCGTAGTATTGGGCCACCCGCTCGTCTGGAAGGCCTATAACTGTAGATTTTATAGTTTGAAATACTTTGGTGTTATGATTTTTACTTTTTACACATCTCTCAAATAAATAGTAAAGCCGCTCAACTCAACACAGGACTGTCCGAGTGAGATAAATGGCCAATGTTTTTGATGCTTTTTTTGGATTTTTAATAAAAAATAAAGAAATAGATAGTTACTTACCGTCCCCATTAAACAAAGTCACGCAGTCAAGGTCACCCTATGATACGGCCTGTGTAGTTTGTACGAGTATATGGTACAGTGGGTATTCGGAATGCGCGGTGGCTGCTGGGTGCTGGCTGGGAGCTCGCTGTGTGTATTTGGTTGCTTGAGAAGTGTGTGAAAAGAAAAGCGGCCTTATGTAATGAAAGTTCCCCGGATTACACGGCCGGGGATGTTTTTGTCGTGTGTAATGGCGCCCATCGATCACCCTGTCAGTCCCCTCCTCCCACCCGCCATTCCCCATCTCCTCTCTGCCAGGCCAGAGAGCAGCGGTCACCTGCCTCTGCTCTGCCTCCTGTCTCCTGCACCCTCGTAGCCCCCGTACCACCACTTTCAGACTTCTAAATAATTATAGGTATAACATAAAAAAATCACAAAACAAATATCTTTGCATCTATCTTACTGATTTAATTAAATCGTAGGTACTTTCAGATATGTAAATGTATTTATTTCTTTGAAACATACAAATTATTAAACAATAAAATGTAAGAAACCTTTGACTGCCCAACTGGGAACAAATCCCGTTTTGGGATAGTCAAATTGACAAGTTTAGTTCATATTAAATGCCATTCTACAAAAATAGAAGGGAAATAAGCTAGTATTGACATAGCATGGTAATATAATATATCTAGAAAAAGTTTAATAATTAAGTATACAGAGATGTGAAGAATGACAGTATGAACGTACTTTTAGATATTAAATAATTAAATGAATTTTATGAATACGTATATTTTTTTATTTGACGGAAGAACGAAGTGTGAACCTTTTTTTATTATATAATATTAATTACATACAATGGGAACTTGTGCCCACTAAGCCACTGCAAGTAGCTTCCAGCCTCACAACATTCCCCAATTGGGAATGCCATAGTCTCACTGGCTCCAGACGGTTGTGAGCAGTTGGGACTCTTGTGCGGTATTCATGTAAAAAAAAAAAAAAAAGCGAATTACTAGGGAAAATTCAAATCGAAGAAAATAATTTTAAAATTGAATTAAAGTTACGAAAAATTGTAATTAAAATATTCATGTATCTAAGGATTGTATCGAACACAGGTAGGTATCATTTTTATTTTAAAACGATAAATAAAGCGCGATTTCCAAAGTGAATTTCAAATTCCAAGACCGCTTCGCTCAGCGGAGACAAGGAGTATTGCCATTATTGCCAAGTCAAAAACTAGAAATTCGATTAATATAGTTTTGTTGATGGCAGCCGCTACGCGCTTGGTTTTGACCGGAAATACTAGGTGTAGTAATTCCGTTCTCCTTTCCCGTGGACGCCTCTTCTGGGCCAGGAATTTGCCGCCGCACGGTTCGTTTTGCACATTTATGGCGAACCACTGGGCCACCCGCTCGTCTGGAACGACTGCGGTGTCTATTTCATACAAAACTTAATTTTGGTTTTGAGGCCAAAATACCCATTCAAACTGAATGACACATTTTGTTAATTAAAGGTTTAGTAAATATCTAGTACGGATGAGAAGTATTTTATTTATTTTTGTTTTAAAGTATGAAGTATATGTCACGGAAAAAATCAATTTTCATCATTTTACAGGGAACTTAGAAAATTATTTGCGGGTTTATTGTATATTTAAAAAAATTATCGTATTTGTTATGTAAATATGATTACGTAAAAAAAATATTTAAAAAAAAGTTTGTTCGTTTCGATATTTTAAATCATGTACGGCAAATTTGAGTACGTACGTAAATTGGTCGTTTTTAATTTAGTTTAAAGTCCACCATAATGCTTATTTTAATTTATTTTTAAAAATTAATAATCTAATATTTCATTATATTTTTAAAACAGACAGGGCAAAACTTTTTTTAAATAACCGTTAGCCCCCAAATAATTGTTAAAGGTGCCTCTAAAATCGCGAAAAATCGATTCCTATAATGGCCTCTATTTCATAATATAAAACAAAAATAAATAAATTACTTCTCATCCGTACTACATATTTACTAAACCTTTAATAACAAAAAAGTATTATTAAGTTTAGGTGAGTATTTTGACCTCAAATCCAAATTAAGTTTTGTATGAAACAGGCTGCACAGCCGTTCCTCTTAAGTAATTAAGCTCTCAAAAGCGCAAAATAAAGTGTATGACATTTTCATTAGTGTACAATTGTTACTAGATCCTATTCGCATTTGTTTAGCTCTTTCGCCATGCGCGCCTGGACGAAGTATTGACGATAATAATTGGTATTCCCAAACGAAACGAAATACACGCTCACAGATGGCGCTAATTTAAATATTTTAGAATAAAAAACGCTTTAACCCTTAGCGGAACTTTTGACTTTTTTCTTTACTTCCAATTTTTTTTTGGCGTATTTATTTATGTTCATTTAGATGTAAATAAAAAGAGAAAATAATAAACATAATAATATTATTAATCAAAGTGATTTATTGAAAAAATTGATGTGGTTATTATAAAGTAACACTGCTCCAGTAGCATTTTTTTAAATGTGAAAAATAGAATGAGTGGTTTATAATAATTAAAAATAATGTAAATATAATAATTATCAAACCTGTGATTTATGTATGGACATAATTTCAACACAAGTCGTGGAAGCAGTTTCAGTTCTGAAAGACATAATCCGAGTTTGCAAGTGGTGCATTTCCATTTTGTCCGGCGTGGAACTGCGCGGGAACTGCATTTATCTCTAACTAAATAACAAAAATGTTGGTAAAAATTATGTTATTAAAATTTTGAATAATTTTTTTTAGTTAATAATTATTTAACGTATTTGTTACTTGTCTCAATGTGTTATTTTAAAAAGGACACTGAAAATAATTATTTTATAGGAGTGCTCACGGGGATGCCACAGATCCCCTAAGGGTTAACCACGTAATGATTTTAATTATTAAAATGAATTGTTTGTTAGCGGGTATAAATACATTATGTGAAATGGAATAAACAGTTACTACTGTAGATTTTTAAATCTTTCAAGAAACTTACAAAAATAAAATATATTATTGTAAAACTAATATTATACAGTTTTAAACTTACAATGACAGTCTATTTCATTTCATATTCCTTATGTACACCCGCCAACAAATAATTGATCTCAATACTTAAAAGCATCGCGTGCAAAGTGTTTTTTATAAAATATTTGAATTAGCGCCATCTGTGAACGCGAATCACGTTTCGTACATGAACCTGTCAATATGTGGCTACAGTCCATATAAGCTATCCAACGGTCTTCATATCATACTAGCACATAAACAGGTACTCTATGGATTATATTGCATCGCTGCCTTATGGAATAAAAAACTATTATTATTTTTAATGTACTACTTTTATGAAATGAATTATTAAAGCACACGCTCGTGTGCTTTGTAAAATCTCAGAGTTAGTGACTCAATTTATTTTTTATTTATATATTATACAGCACCATTTTACATGATGATTTAAAATATATATTATATATATAATAAAGGTGCTTTGTATGGTGTTTTATAATGTGGAGTATAAGGTAGGTTTGAAGAGGTGATACTGTGAATGGAGTGTTATATGTGTCTCGGAGAACCTGTGCTGAGGTGTTTACGAGGATGTGTTAAATGTGGTACAAGTATTGATTAGTTTTGTTTTAATGTTTAAGTTTTGCTATATAAATTAGGTAGGATTTGAAGAGAAATACACTTTTTGTTTTTGTTTTGGTTACATTAGCCAAAGTTTGATAATATTAAAGTACATTGCACGGAAAAAGGAGAGAAGGGACTTTCAAGTGAGCAGTCTTTTGTTTATTGGGTTATGTGTATGGTTTGGTTTTATCATGCTGTGAATAACAGGAATACCTTGTTTTTTGATCCAGGCTGACATATTTTTGAGATTAATTGTAGATATTGTATTTACAGTTAGTAGTTGTTTCAGAGTGGTGGGCATGCAATTATAAAATTTGATTGTGTAATACTTAAAGTGTTTTTGTCTGTGTGAGGTGTGTGTTATCGGGATATTCAGGGTTTTATTTGTTGAGGACCTGGTTTTTATTGCGACTTGAGGTTGCATTGGATTATGAAGTTTGTTTTGGAAGAGGTGAAATAATATAGATTTGGCATATACTTGTCTTATTATCATGAGGTCAAGTGTTTTGAAATTTTCACCAGAGTCCGTGTAGAATGGAACTTGAAGGATGAGTTTAATTGTCGCCTTTTGTATTTTTTCTAATATGTCTAATATAACCATGTTGGCCATATTTATCGTTTTTTTTCGTCCATCAGTCACAGAAGGGATTTACAAACTTATATGCGCAATAGAGAGGCGCTTTTGTAATAATTATTCTAGGAATCAGTTAAAAAAAGTTTCATATTTTTATTTGGGACTTTGGAATAAAATGTGTAAGAAATATTCACAAACTTCCTTGTGAATCATCCCCTAAGGTTTGGCGGTCTCTCTCGTAATCCGTCAAAGATCCCGGGGAGGTAGAAATAATAGGTGGAGTGGTATGATAATAACACAGAAATAAAATTAAACGATTTTAGTATTTTTATAGTGACATCTGTGCTATATATCGCGATCTATTTATGGGTGAGACATTTTGTATGAGAAATGCACTTTTCTTACAATGTACACCAACAGGTGACTCTATTTAGAAAAATTGTCAAAACTTCCAAAGTAATTTGTACAAGCATTTTATTTGAGAAAAGTAAAGCATGTAGTGCGCGGTTGGGACATTAAAAAAAATCCTTCAAGTAATAATTTGTAACTGAGTATATAGTATTATTAGCAAAAAACATACCGTGAATAACTGCCCCCACTAGAAGCTGACCAACTCACTTCAGGAAGGTCAAATCAATAATAGGTCAAATTAGGGAGCAATGCTATTAGACCATTAAAATATAAATTGAAAGACAGAAATGGTGTCTGAGATATTTTATTTACAAGGTAAATTGAATTTTTGACATGTTTCTTATGCATTAATACTCATTCATCTTCACAAAAGTTCTGGCATATGGCGACTCCTCCAACGCACAATTCGCAGCAAGAGCTGACATGAGGCAACCCTTAGAGAGTTTTACAAATGATATTGGCCAAAACTACGCACCAAAAATAAAAGTGCGCTTTCGTAAGATTGCTAAAAAATAATCTCTACATTAGAAAATAAATGACTTTTAAAACGTTTACTTTTATGTTAAAATAATTATAAATATGACATTGCAATAAATAAAAACTAAATAAAGTGCACTTTAGAGGTACTACACGGGCTCCTGTATGTATTGTAATGACTAACGTGAAGTTATTACGGTACAAGGTGTATTAACTAGTCAAATGGAATGTTCCCCATCGCATATTGAAGGAAATCTGAGAAAGCCAACTAACAAAGAGTTGGTTGTTCATATCAATTACTTATGTCATTTAACGGCTCACGTTCACTGTTAACTGAACACAATAAACTAAGTTAAAAATATTATGATATTATCACAAAATGCATTGCACAATAATTGACAATCAAGAAATAACAATTTGTCTTTCTGTAGCACTTGTATTTGGGTGTTTATAATTACAAAATTAAATAATGCAATCGTTTCACCAAAAAATGGGATGTATATCAAAATGAAAAAATGTGCTACAAAGAGACTGTGATGTAAGTTGGATGAACGATTCTAAACAAACGAGCTACAGATTAGATAACAAACATAACAAAATCTCAAAAATTTACAATTGTTACAATAACTAACCAATAAAACAATTTAGAGTGGATAATGAATAAAACGCATGCGGCCGTGTAGATAACATTTTATAGTCTATATTATGTACAGGATTTCTATAAGCACCACCGTCTTTACATCCCAACACTTCTCCCACTGTAAACTACACATTCAGTTTCCTTTTGAATACAAACTATTAATAGTGGCGAAGGGAAGGACACCGTAGATGGCAGTAATTCAGTCTGAAAATGATGCACTTCGAAGCAGGTGAAGTGATAACCCCCTTCAGTGGCGAGCTTTGCTTCTTATATAATATGAAACAATTACATGTCAGCATCTACATTCATAAAACTAATTTGGACTCAAGGTTTAAGCAAACTTAATGTAGTGTCAAGTACGTATATTTGTGTTGTATTGTACATGGTGTCCAAACTGGGGAACTTTAGTTCGGCGAGCGCGGTGGCGGTGGTAGGTTGTGGCGGGGGTGTTCACTTCATGTTGAGGATCTTGGTGACGGCGGTGAAGACATCCTGGGGGGTGGGGAGGGTGGCGGCTTCGAGGGTCTTGGCGTACGGCATGGGCACATCCGAGCCGGTGATCCGCCACACGGGAGCGTCCAACTGGAAGAAGGCCTCGTTCTCCATAATGCGGGCGCAGATCTCGGATCCAACACCTAGACAATAATATATCAGCAGTAGAATTTGTTCTGTAAGATTCATCATACCAAACAATAAATATTGAAACCCCCAGATTACTAATACAAATTCTTGTAATGGAATCAAACCGGTCAAGCTCGATTTAAAGAAAATAAGAGATTGACCTTTGTCATCTTTAGGGCTCCTATGTGCAGGTGTGAAGGGGGAGAAAACACAAAAGCGGGCAAATCATTTCACAGCCGAGTTGTTGAATACAAGACTCGCTTGTTAAACCCACCCATGTGGCAAATATCACCTGTGTACGAATGTTACACATACGCTAGGATACTTAGATTACATTTCCTGGCCGTGTATGGGATCCGTAGAGATCAATGGCATTAGTTCTACAGAGCACCATCCAATAAAATACTAATAAAGTAAACAGTGCATTCCAACCAGACATCCATGTTCTAAAGTTTGCTATCCCGCAGTTAAGGTACGGGAATTTATTAATACATATTTGATTGCCTGTTTTACACAAAATCCAAGAGATTTTTACAGGTATCTGGCTCCAAACAGAACTAAAACTGGAGTGTTTTAAATACTGTTTTTAGCAGGTGGGTTGATGACGGAGTTGTTTACCGTTTCACCGTAAATTTAGTTTATGTTGACCAAGCACTCCAATGTAAGCACAAGATATGAGAAGGTAAAATTAAAAGAACAAACCTGACTGCGGCCATCCCTGTTCAAGAGTGACGAGGCGGTGAGTCTTAGAGAGGGATGTGAGAATGGTTGTCATGTCAAGGGGCCGGATGCTGCGTAGGTTAATGACCTCAGCTTCGATTCCTATAAACAGAAGACAAAATAATAATAATGTTAATGAAATATGGTTTACAAAATTCTACTTCATGTTCTTTCAGAGGAAGAGGCCGCACTTCATGACTTTGTAGTCTATGTGAGTGGTATAGGGGAGTTATACTCTGGCAGGCGCAGGCTGAAGATTGCTTTGCTTTAAGCCAACTTCTGACCAAAAATAATGACCAAATAATACAGAATACACACTAGAAATGCGTTCCATGTAGTAACTTTTGTAGGCTAGAAATCCCCGAGAGAGGCAACGAAATACAGCACTCTATGTCTCTTGCACTGCTTGCATTGTATATTGCCATTCCATTTTATCGAAATGAAATGGTGTTTTTTTTTTTTTTAAGTTAATCCACACAGGAGCCTCTGAGGGAAATAATTTTCCTCAAGGCCTATATCTTCTTTGGGGATGCTGTGTGGAGGGTCTTTTAGAGGATAGGAAGGAGTGAACTCGGGTCTTGAAGAAATTCATGTTGTAGGAGGGAAGAAACACAGAGGCCAGCAGATCATTCTACAGCCGAGCTGTTGAACACAAGAACGAGTCGCAGAAGCGACCCGTTCTCGTGTGACAAATTTCAACAGTATGCAAATGTTGGGCGGGCGTTTGACTTGTTTTCCGACTATGCACCAGTGCCGAAGGGATCAATGATGCTAGTTCCTCAGAGCATCTTCTATTAAAATACCGGTAGAACAAGGCCAGCATTCCCACCTGACGGCTGTGCTCCAAAGATTGCAATCCGTTTGTTAAGATAGGTGAATTTATCAAACAGACCACCCGTTTCTGCAGAGTGAAGGGCTTTTTCCAGATATTTTGGATTTGTAGGGTCAGCAGTTGTGTACTATTAAAGTATCTGCGGGCTCTGCTTCTGAGAGGCTAACTTTACTCTGGCTTCGATGGAGCCCCTCTACTGCTGGTACCGAGCTGGTCATTTAAAGTTACACCGAGTATATCAATAGAGGGTTGTTGGTGAAATAATTTTTGTATTAGAAATTCTAAGACCCGAAAGCCAGACTTTTGGATCATAAAATATGAGACATTGCATTTCTTGTGTTCTTCTTTATTCTATGATCATCAAAATAAACTGCCAGTAATTGTAAACTTAATTCTTGCAATAAAATACCAAAATAATGTTGTTATTATTCTGTTCATGTTCAAGAAAATAAATATTTTCGGCCAAAGCAAGACAGAACGCCCAACAAAACACTTGTTGAGGTATGCTCTCAATTGAGACACATTTAGAAACAAATAATGTTTTATAAAAGTTATGTTCCTGGCGGGCTTCCAATATGATAACAAAGTGCAAGTGGCGGTGATTTAGTCTGTAAAACAATAACAAACCTTTGCCGGCCAATTCTTCAGCTCCCAGCAGGGCCGTCTCCACGGCTTTGGAGTAAGCCACAATAGTTACGTGCTTTCCTACTCGCTCTATTTTGGCTTTGCCTGAAAACAACACAAAAAAACAATAAGAATTAAGTACCTTGTGTTATTTATGTTTTTTTATTTTGGTACACGAAAAAAATAAGAAGATAATGAAAAACATCTTTTATTTGGATAACATCAGGACAGTAACAGAACAAGCTAGAGAGAATACATTTACATTAATATCACTCATTTTGTTTAATTCGAAAATAAAAATAAGAATGCGGTGGAAAGCATCTTACTTTTGGAAAACAAGTTATTTATCTCAGGATAGTAACAGTTATTTATCTCAGGATAGTAACAGAAATAATAAAGTAATATGTTTAAATAATATTATTTATTTTCTTTTTATAAAGAACTAGCTGATGTGTACCCGGACTTGCTCGGGATTTTTTTTTAGAATAAATTTATGAAGTTGTGAATTCTTGCTTGTCATTCGGGTGCCATGATTGATTTGACAGCGAAAGTAATGCCTTGTGACGACTATTACTATCTTTAAACAAAGAAACAATTCGAAAATTTTATTTCATTCCAAACATTTATTTTTTCAAAACATCATAAAATAATAAAGTTCTTAAGTAGGTACCTACTTGCATTTTCCATTTTGAAAATATTCTACCCAAACAAACCTTCTTCTTTCGAATATGTAATCTGTGGCTAACCAGAGTGGTATATCTACGGGCTAACCTCAATACAACATGGCAGTTTCAATGTTTTTCATACTAATTTTAAAATGTTATAGGAACAGTTTTACATATTGGATTTCATTCAAACTACTCTCTAAACCTTCCCGGCGCTAATAAGAACAGACAGTGCTATTTTCAGTGAAACCGGTCAAGTAATTTTCGAGAAAATCAATGACAGACAGACAGACAGATAGACAAACTTTCAATTTTATATATAGAGAAGAGTTTAAGCGTGGAATAAAGAACAGTCTATATTTGGACAAGACTAGATTTTCACGACCAATGGAATTTGTACACAAGTATATTGGTTGCTAGATGTTTGGGAAATTTTTTAAGCCATGTTAGACAGTCTTCTCTGCCCTGATGATGTACAATGCAAGGCTATTCGAAATGTAGACCTAAAGAAGAGGAGGTAGCACAACACGGCTTGACATTCCAAAAGTCATCCAAGAAAATGTTGTTTGTGGTTTGCATTAATGCATTAAATCTTGAGGATAAACAGAAACCACGAGAATGAGAAAAGAAATAATGCATACTTAGAAACATTATCGACAGTTTATAGAAAATGTGTTTTTATATCAATTGTAACATGAACGCGCTCTTGAAAACCAAGAATTTCCATTCTGTAGAGCCGAGCTCCCACGCCTCTCTTTACTATCCTGAATATGGTTGGAACAACTCCCTAACACCGTAATAATGAATTGGCAAGGTAAAGTAGTGCAAGCACTATATTCTTGGAAGGAAATGATAAGAAATCTTCTCGTAGAAAAACCTAATTACTTAGGGAAAGATCTATAGAAAGATTACAAAACAAATTCAACTCACCAATGGGTAAGACAAAGTTGTTGTCGAGGGCCTCATCGGATACGGGGAACTGCTGTCCATACAGCATCTCATTCTCCAGGAACACAACTGGGTCGGGGTCTCGGATGGCTGCCTTCAGGAGACCTACGCACACAATACAAGGAACACAGTTATAGGAGTTCGAGGAAGGTGAAAACAAAGCATTGAAATGATTAGAACATGTTTTACGTAAATTATTGCATTTCAACAATGTTCACCTGGCATACAGTGCAGGAAAAGGGATTTATTTGATTAAAACATTGCTATGACTCATTTATCACTCAGACAGAAAGCACATAATGATGCAGCAAGACTCTTCTAACGAGAACAGATCTTTTATGGGTTAAAATACAGTATCTCTAAATCACACTAATTCCTGGGATATTAAATTATATAAATATTTAATCACAGTCAAATCAAATTTTCCGACAGCTTTTAAATACAAATTTATGTTAAAAATGGGGAGATATACAATATCCAAGTCGTGTAATCAAAATGTGGAGATATAATATCTAAGTCGTGTAATCAAAATGTGGAGATACAATATCCAAGTCGTGTAAACAAAATGTGGAGATATAATATCCAAGTCGTGTAATCTAAATGTGGAGATACAATATCCAAGTCGTGTAATCAAAATGTGGAGATAATTTCTGATTGAAACTAAACATAATATTTACTTAAAATTTAAAAAAAAAAAACAGATCAGATGAGTAGCTCGTAATGTTGCAGGGCGTACCTTTAGCATCCTCAGCACTGTAGGGGGTGATCACCTTGAGCCCCGGGCAGTGGGAGTACCAGGCCGCGAAGCACTGGGAGTGCTGGGCCGCCACGCCTGAGGCCGCCCCGTTGGGCCCCCGGAACACAATAGGCACGTTTACAGCCCCTGCCGACATGTAGAAGGTCTTGGCTGCAGAGTTGATGATCTTAAACACACAGGTTAGTCATTATCACTGCTTATTTATTCATAGTGATCAAATTTACAGCTACGTGATGAAACATAAATAAATTATAAAAATGTGGATACTGATGGTCATTAGAAATAGCAAGCAACATGATATTGACAAAAGTTATACCTTAAATGGAGTTTTACGAATTAAACACAAAACAATTAAATATCTTGATTATTCATTTTTCACCGACTACACAACAGGCAAAAAGGATGAATCAATTGATTCCGATAGGACGACCAATGATTCAACGGTGGCAGATTTGAAGGTTCCGGAGTACAACCCAAGTGGAACTATTCATTACAAAATTAATTATGAAGATGATTATGCTGAGCTCACCAACGATTAACGAGAGATCTGCGTCTCTACCCTTGCCTAAACTATTGAGTTGAAAGCTGCCTTACCATCTGACTGCCACAGTTAATATGATAATTTCCCCATTAGTCATCCAGGGTTAATGAAAGATACTTTTCACAAAATAATTGGTAACAAACCTACCTATTATTAAAAGTAAGCGTTTTTATCAAAATTTTATTTAGTAATAAGAATAAAAGTATTATAATTTTAAATGCTTGTATTATTATTTTTCAATTGTTTGAATAGAAATTAAGCATAATATTATACATTTTTTTAAATATTCACATATGAAGTAGTAACTTTGTGACGTGACATTATAATTTAAATATTCACATATGAAGTAGTAACTTTGTGACGTGACATTATAATTTAAATATTCACATATGAAGTAGTAACTTTGTGACGTGACATTATAATTTAAATATTCACATATGACGTAGTAACTTTGTGACGTGACATTATAATTTAAATATTCACATATGAAGTAGTAACTTTGTGACGTGACATTATAATTTAAATATTAAACAATAACTTTGTTTTCATCACTTTTATTCGTTATATACTTCTTGAAGACCGGGTTTAGTACTATCGTAGCTTCTTCAGAGCAGTATACTACACTTTTTGTTTGAGTTCAAGGATAGATAATTATCACCCAACCATTGTTTCAGATTGTTTATTTCTACATTTGCGCTTCGATAGGCTACTTCCCAAGTTTTTTTCTACATCCGTAAAATAAGGTCTCCAATGATTTTTCACAGGTTAAAACACGTACATTTTTGGAAAGCTTGGGCTTATTCCAATTTTACTACATAATCACCATTGCGATTGATGCGGTGTAGCATCTTTATTGTGCCTGTGTCATAGAACTCTTCCGCCGCGTCACTGCAACATCTTCTTTCAGCTCCTTGTCAGTACTGAAATTCATTCCATCCAGGTGTTTCTTCAATTCAGGGAAAAGTAGTCACTTGGGACTACGTCCGGGCTGTAGGGGAGGTGTGTGCGACAGTATTCCATCCAAATCGGGCGAGGAGAGCAGTTGTTGCACGGGCGGCGTGGGGATGAGCGTTATCATGATGCAAAGGCACTCCCTTCAACAGCATGCCCCTTCTTTTGTTTTGAATTGCACAGCGAAGGTTCTTCAAAGTCTGACAGTAGCGATCAGCGTTAATTGTTGTGCCGGTAGGCATCTTCAGGTGATTTTCGGAGAGCATTTTTGGGACCCACCTTGCGCATACCTTGTGGTAACCCAAAGTGGCCTTACTGACATCAGGGAGCATGTCACAGAGCTCCTGAACTGTTACCCGTTGCAAGCATTGCTTTTTCCACTTTGGTAATTGTTTCGTCTGAAACCAATGGCCATCCAGCACGCTTTTATCATGGACATCTGTACGTCCATTTTAAATTCTCTGCACGTTTTCCACGCTCATACTCGTACACTGTTCTCCGTACACTTCACGTAGCTGAGAATGAATGTTTACCGGGGTTTTATTCTTTGCACACAAAAAACGAATTACAGAGCGTAATTCACATCTGGCGGGTGCGGCGAGTGGAAGTTTCATCGCGAACGTCTGCCACGCCGAGACTAAGCGTCGCAGAGAGTACAGCGTGGTGGGGGAAACAAACTACACGCCAGTATTGCCGGATCGCGCGTAAAATGGTTTCTCACAGCACTTGGAAACCTAATTTTATGGACAGCCCTTGTATGATTAAGACTGTCGTCCGCGAAAGATATGATTTTTCCAATTTTCGGAACTGTAAGCATTACATTGACATAAATGATAAATAATATTGGTCCTAGAACTGTTCCTTGGGGGATTCCAAATAGGTGGGTTTGCTCAATATATTATTAATTTTTACATGTTGGCGTCGTTTATGTAGATAACTTTCGAACTGTTCTTTTACTGTTCCGTGAATTGCAATATTTTCTAATTTTTTGATTAGCTTGCTATGGCATATGCTGTCAATGCCTTCCTTAAGTTTATGAATACACTTAAACATTTGTTTCTCGAGTCAAGAGAATTATATATTATAGAGGTTATTTTCGCGATTGCATTTTTGTGTGCTTAATTTTTCTCGGAAGCCGAATTGGTTATCAATAAATATTTAATTTAATGTGATGTGCTTAGTTAATTGAGGACTTTTTTAAAAATATTTTAGCTATGTTTGATAGAATAGATATGGGTGGTAGTTTGAGGTGTCGGTTGGAATTCCTTTTTTTTTTACATGAATACCGCACAAGAGTCTCAACTGCTCCCAACCGTCTGGAGCCAGTGAGACTATGGCATGCCCAATTGAGGAATGTTGTGAGGCTGAAGGTATTGGGGAGGGGAAGAAGGAGAAGAGGATGGTGGGGAAATACTTGGCTATTCAGATCTGGTCACCAAAAATGGCTAAAAGCCATTTCAAGCAACGTTTCAATTCTGAATGGTGGTCTTTCACCAGGGCGATACTGAGAGTATCTTCCACTCTGGAATGTGCGTAAATATACTATATCTTATTTTTAAATTAATTAATTTTGAAACAGTACAAATTAATTAAATAAAATTTACTTGCGCACGCCAGGATTTGAACCCGCGACCTTCGGATTCGTAGTCGAGAGCCTTAACCCCTCGACCATGGAGGCCGTCCTGATTTGAATATAGAGTTTTTATGTTTTTAGGAAAATTCCTTGTTATATGCTGTTATTAATGATGTGAGAAATTGGTTTTGATTAAAATAGTCTCATTTGTTTTAATAAATTAACTGTGATGTGGTTGAAATCAGAGCTTGCGGACACTCGTAAGATATGTTTTCTATTTCTATTTGGGTGGCAATTTTCAAACACTTAATGTTAATGTCAATTGTTTTGGCTAAATTTTCCACGACTTTAGCAAAGTTGTTATTAAAAATATATGCAATTTGAGCTGGTTCTTTGATGGACTCTATTGTTATGATATTTATTTTTATTACCCTTGCTGAATGGCTTAAAAATGGGAACAGTTCGTTTGTGTTTTTATTCGCTGAAGTTTTGCGAGTGGTGACCAGCACATAACATTACCATATTGGCAAGATTGACACAGCTCTCATTACAAATTAGGTAATTTTGGTACTGAACTTGCTAATTCCTTATCTCTGATTGACAGATGGGAATTGACTTAATGAGAATATTGATTTGATCCAGCAAGACTTTACGTTACCTTAAACCCACAGCAAGCACGGACTTACCTATTTGTTTATTGACCGTTTTTTCGTAGGTCAAGAAAGTAAATTTTTCATGTCACAAATGTTACACAAAATACAGTTAAAATTAAATAATCACTTGTTTTGTACAGAACCAAATTTGCTAGAAATGAGTAATTTTATATTTACCACATTAAATACCTTATGTTGAAAATGCAATGAAGATGTAAAACATAAAACATTTGGTATTTATTATTTTAACATTTTCTAAATAACCAAGGTCAGTGGCTAAACTCAAAATTGCGAAGGAAAAACTAATTAGACAAAAACAGTCAGTTACCAACTTTTATTCTCATAGGTAATTACAAATTCAAAGATTACAATTCTAGAGTGATGGGGGTTTGATGAAATGATTTTGCGAGCCACCAGAAGAGGGTGAATCCCAAACGCTTCCTCAGTCGCAACACTGATAACATGGAGAGGGTTAACTTATTCTAAGCGAATTATAAAGAACGTTTATTTATTTTTTTCAAAAGATTGGTATTCGCTTTGTGGCGCCATCATCGTACATGTATATGTTTATTTATCTGATCGTTAGATGATGGCAAAGTTGAAGACCATGAACTCGCAGATGGGTTGGAGTCCAGCCACAGCGGCCCCCATGGCTAGCCCAGCGAAGCCCATCTCCGTGATGGGTGTGTCGATCACCCTCTTATCTCCATACTTCTTCCACAAACCCCAGGAAAAAATAATGTGTATTTACCTGATCAATGGACTGCATGGCGAAGTTGAAGGTCATGAACTCGCAGATCGGTCGGAGTCCAGCCATAGCTGCACCCACGGCCAGCCCGGTGAAGCCCATCTCCGTGATGGGCGTGTCGATCACCCTCTTGTCTCCGTACTTCTTCCACAAACCCCTGGAAAGAATAGGATCTGAACCACGGTTGCAAGAGAGCTTGGATATAGGTACATGTAATTTCTAGCCGCAAAGGATTATTATTACTAACTTTTAAGGAAGCTACAAAGCTTATTACATACGAGTACAGAAGGGAGGATTTTAATAATGTTTTAACTTATGCTCAAATGTTCACTGGTGTCAACAAAACATTTATATCTCACATATATCTCACATATATTTCACAGCAACTCGGGAGCCCTGGAGGAAATAATTTCCCCTCAGGGCCTATGCCATCTTTGGGGATGCTGTTTGGGCGTCTATTAGGGGATAGGAAGGAGTGAACCTGGGTCTTGAAGACTCATGTCGTAGGAGGGAGGAAACAAAGAGGCCGGCAGATCTTCCACAGCTGAGCTGTTGATCGCAAGAATGAGTCGAGTCGTAGAAGTGACCCGTTCTCATGTGACAAATGTCAACCGTGTACAAATGTTGGGCGTGCGTTTGGCATTTTTCCTGACTATGTACCAGTGGCAAAGGAATTAATGACGCTAGTTCCTCAAAGGATCTTCCATTGAGATACCGGTAGAATAAGTACAGCATTCCCACCTGTCGCCGGCGCTCTAAAGATTGCAATCCATTTGTTAAGATAGAGGAATCTATCAAAAGGACCGCTCGTTTCGGTAGTTTCAACCATTTTTTCAGGTATTTTGGGGCTCCAAGCCAGAGGTGGCTGCTAAATTCAACAGTGGGGCGCACTTGCGATTTGTTGAAGGTCAGCAGTTGAGTATTATTGAAGTATAACAATAAGCCCAGCTTCTGAGAGGCTAACTTTACTCTGGCTTCGATGGAGCCCCCATACCTGAGCTAGTCACTTAAGGTTATGCCAAGCATATCAATAGAAGGCATGTTGGGAAGATTGCTTCCATTAAAGGAGACTAGAATGTCATTTTGATCCCTGATGTCTAGAATAAGGGATGCTGCACACATTCAGTTTAATCTGAGGTCTAGAATAAGGGATGCTGCACACATTCAGTTTAATCTGAGCGTGGCTGGATAAATCAACACACATGAATCGGGACACTTTTTAAAAGTCATATAAAGTTATTAAAAGTACAATAACAAAAAACTAGCTATCCTTACCTAATTAAGATTTATTTTCTTTTTTTTTTAATCACAATTAGAAGAAGATTAATTATGTTAGGTTAAAACCATGTAAGATTGTGTGAAAAATATTGAGATTCGTAAAGAATGCAAGGCTGATGTATGCGTAATGAGTAAGATTAAGAAAGGGATGCTTAGATGGTTTGGGCATGCAGAGCAAATGAACGAAGAAAGGAGTGTAAGAAAAATATACAACATGAATATGAATGGAAGAACCTGAGGAGGGCCAAGGAAAACGTGGCACGTATCAAATACTTGAGTCGGGCCAAGTCAGAAGTCAGAATAATAGAAGAGAATGTATGAGAGGATGTATGAATGTGAATGAAGCAAGAAGTATATGCCAAGATCGAGTTGTTTGGAGGTCCGTCCTTTCTGCCTACCCGTGCGGAGAAAACGGTGTGATGGTTAGTTAGTTAGTTAGGTTAGATTAGGTTTTTTTTTCCTACTTTTTGACTTTATATTACTTTTAAAAAGTCTGTCGATTCATGTGTGTGTTGAGTTGTCATGGAACCGACAAAAACTGTGCAAGTTTTGAACTCAGACGAACTGAAATCAATCAAAAATTTGATTACATAAAATTGTAAGTAATTGTCTGATCACACATATAAAACTGAATGTACGTAGAACGCTATAGAGTGACGTAAAATTATATGACCATACTCCTTAGGGAGTAATTGTTTCTGGCCATAATGTTGTGCCCATACTCGCCGAAAAAGAAATCATAGATATTTTATCTTCGTTGGCATTCCAAACTACACAATATTTATTGAACACACTTGGTTACAACGACAATTCAACTAGATGCTGCATTATTTTAATTTCAGGAAATAATTAATAATTGTAGTCGACATGTTTACAGTTCAATGTCCTGATGATAATTATCATTCCACTAATTCCCTTGTCAACTGTCTCGTTTATTATTCCCTATCACGAAAACACTTACGGAGGCTTGATTCAGTGAAAATATTACAGAAAGATTATTCACCATTTTTCTTTTTTAGCACTATACTACTTCTGACGATAAAGAATTAGAAAATTCTAAAAATAATATAATAACGAACTGTATTGAAATAAACCCAGTCGTCAAAAAGTGATCCACAGAAAGTTTTGTACAATAAAATAACATTAAAAGCAAAGAGCAATTCCCAATGGTTAAAAGGCAAAAAATCTTACAATGTCATTCAAGACTCTCAATAAGTAATTACCCACATAACCTCAAAAATGCAGGCAGCTTCTGTCAAAAGGAGTAAGATAAGAGAAGTGAAAGCCGATAAAGTAGTGATATTACCTGGACACTTTGTAGGCTCCATCGTACTGGGCGACTTCCTCTCCGATGAGGAACACTCGCTCATCTCGTTCCATCTCCTCGTCGATGGCGGAGTTCAGGGCATCCCTGACCGTCAGCTGCTTGGTGGCCACGACCCGAGACGTGGAGAAGGCTCTGTTTGTCAACTGCCTTACGGCAGCCGTCAGAGGTTTGGGCAACATATTTGACACCATCGTTGTGATGTAACCTGTTTGTTGACAGAAAAAATGATAAATCTGAAACTAGTTCGATCTGTCGACACGTCACGGTATGTACTGGGATATTTACGTTGGCAACAACTACTGCAGACGAAGATCGGGGATTTTACACAGAGAATGTGCCACCGGTACAGTCGTTGAGGAACTGTGAGGATTTCTCCCCCGATATCACCAAGTCAAAACTCACCGCTATATTCTCACTCACTTGCACATGAAGGTCGATATAAGTCATTCACGTTTCAGCGGCCCGAAGTTTGCCACTAATAACCGGCTGCAACCGGCATGAAAACGGAGTGTCAGTAAAATAATGACAGGGGGCAACTTAAGGAGGTTGGAAACTCCGCTAGTGTTAGAGTTTCTAACCTCGTTGGAACAATTTTTGAATTTTTTAATCAAGAATCAAACCTATTTTACTCAAATCTACTTATGGCCTTCCGAAATCCTGCCATAACAACACTTTGGTGAATAATTTAAAAAAAAACGGAGATTTGAAAAATAATTTTATTTGAATGCTAACGGTTAGTACAAATATTTTTTTATAAAGTTTACCTACCTAATCATTCATAAAATAATTTGGTCTATAGACATCTGTAATCGCACCGTCTTTAGCGCAGATTTGATTAAGAAATATGACAAATATTCAACAGATGGCAATAATGTGAAAATGATATTAGGAATAGGGAGGGGGATACGGAACGATTCGTCTTCAAACGATTTTTTGCGGTGTTTTATTCAAACGGTATGTTTACACAAATTGTGTAAACATACCGTTTTTTCACGTTATCGGGTTAGCAAAAATTTGGAATCATCTGTTCCTCTGAAAACAATATTTCTCTCTATGGGTACAGAAAGGCGTAAATGAAAGGTATCAACGCGGAAGATTCGATCTAAACATTGCGTGGCACATTTGATATTAATTCAGAGAATTGCTTATAAATCCGAGTGGTAAACATAATCTATGACGTTCAATATGATATATTATACTAAAAGCTTGTTTCAGATCTTCAACCGTGTTCAAAACATATACGATTTCAGTAAACGAACAAAGATTTTTGATAAATGAGGTCGCTAAGAAGGACGAAATGAAGGTTCAACAAATATTGACCAAATAATTCTGAATATGAAACATATATTTTTGTGAGTCACAAATTGAGACATGGGACACTCTGTAACATCGTAATATATGACACTTCTTCTTTTTCATCTAGCGTCCTCTATTATTGGTATAATTTTCACAAAGGCTACTTGCCGGGACTACTCAGCGGAACTACATTTGTACCAAGAAGATTTCGAAGAAATTGGGTACAACGTTTTCCTTTACTACATAGTCCATATCCATAATCTCTAGAGGTGGTGTCTATACCCACTGTTCATTTCTTTAATTGTTGGAAAAAACGGGTGTGGTCAAATTTGTAATAAGGATCTCTAGTGAAAAATAAAATGGCTTTAAAAATATATATTCATACACGAGTAGATCAGCTAACGCCGATTCTGAATATATAACTTTCATTATATGTAATTATACGTAGAATTTATAAATCGTTTTTTAAAATTGAATAAAAAATCATCTCATCAAAACACCTTGTTATGTTGGTACCATTGCACTTGGAATATCTGACATCACGTGCGTATCCTGTTTTTGGATTAGTATGGACATTTTTATATTTACATTTTTTTGTATTTTAAATATGTATTTTTTAGTTTTTGCGAAATTTTAACTTAATTTGGGTGACTTTAAGCTCTATAATTGTTGTTCAATATTAAAAAAAAAATAATGGAAGAAATTAGAGTATTCATGAATAAACCAATTATCAATACGGATATTATGATAATGTTAATACTCAATACTAGTATTGTTCTTCGAGTTAAAGTTTCTAAACAGTACATAATTTTATTACTTGTGTTAAGTTATGGTTTTCCATGAATAGAATATAAAATTATTTACGGTGAAGCTCATCTTTGTTTTGACATTTGGCATTTTAACCCCAAAACTGATCAAAACCGACCGGTCATAGATTTAGAGCGTTTTGGCGGGCTTTGAAAAATTGTAGTTCCTTATTACAAAGCAGCTTTCAATTCGTAGGCCTCAGAAGAAAGACCATAGAATTTGATTTTCTGTTCAAGAAAGTATTTCGATATTTTATCAATTTCATCAAAAGTGAGCATTCCGGGACACAGACACACGAACAACACACCTCCATCGGTTTATCTCTTCAGTGGTTTTCACCATAAAGCTAAATCATGGAACCAAAATCCACCCCTTCATTTCTTTATCTCACTATATAACTACACTTTTAATTCGCTGATCACTCATTCCTATCTTGATCTTCCTCTGATCTCATACAGCCTCCGCCGGGTGCCTGGCCAGAGTTCCCATTGCCCATAGCCCCAGGGCCGGTTCCACGATATCCCGCGCCCTGTGCAGTAGTAACAGATTTCGCCACCAACGATGAAATTATTTCCCTCAGGACCTCCTGTGTGGAAAAACTGTAAAAAAAAGTTACACAACGGTAAAGAATTTTAAAGGATTTATAAATTAATGTTAATTTTTCTGTGATAAAGCAGCGGACATTCTTTGTTATATCGAGTAATTCAAACCAGAGAATGATATTTTTGCAAGACAGAGAAAACTGTATAAAAGTACAGTAATATGGCGTACTGTCACTGTCAATGCGATAAACTGCGGTTTCCATTACAGGAAAATTAAGAGAAACAGGTAGTTTTTGGAACCAGTTCCCAATAGTGGGCACTTCATTTATGATCTTTAGCTTTATTTCTCTAGATTAAAACATAACCCCTAAAAATATTTGTTCAAGCCAGTTCCAAAATTCAGTGACCGCAGAGTCACCGGAATAATATAATAGGGACAGGAGTATTGCAATCTCTAACTGTGCAAATTTGAACTCAGGATAAAAAGGCGGCCTCCTGATTTGTTGTCGATTGCGCATCGCGGCATATGGGGCTTTAAGCACGTGAAAAAACAGACTCTATGTCCGAATAAGTACGAGTATTACACAAATCATTAAAAATTAACCAAAAAAAAACTTTTTCCGTATATTTTTAAACAACCGTTGAGTGCACACTCGGCGCCCCTAGGGACGTGTCATGAGTTGAAATGTTACTAGTGCAGTTGAAGATATAATTTTCCTATATTAGGGGTAATTTTTAAGGATTTAGGAAATATTAAAGTAAATTAAAATATGATCATTTTTTCACGGTCCCCTTCAGAGATTGCGCCAATGTTTTTTGCACACTATGAACGTATGGCAGATCCGGCGCTGCATAGTTCAGTCAGGGTGATAACGGTCGTTATTTCCCTCTGCCCAGTACAGTGTACACAAGTAGGCCCTAACTGGACCGGGGCGCTGGGAAGGGTTATTTATTACATCCCAGAGTAGGTATATTTTTATATCTATTTCTTAATAAATAATAACTGTTGTAGCCTTTCGTCCTTCACACCATAAAACATGTCGAAGTGCTGTAGCCACCGGTCAGATGTCGAGGACACCCGTCCTAAGAGGGCCCGGGGCTCTCTGTGTGGCCTGGAGGTTGTAGGGTGTGGGGTGTGAAGGCTGAAAGCCGGAGGGTGGATATTATTTTTCTACTCCCACCACCTCTCCATCTCAGGCTCATACGACGAGCGACCAATGTCATCTTCATGGCTTACTTTCCATTTTTATTTGGAGTATTTTTAGAAAAATAACACTTAAAAAAATCTATTAAACATAAAACACAACTTCATTCAGGTAGAAAAAAAAATCTTTTGAACCTCCATAACTAAAAAAGTGAACTCCATGTGAAAGTAAATTTTATCAAACAAACTAATGAGGTTATCAATAAAGCCAATAAAATGCTGGGATTTATGATTCGTATTGCAAAATCTTTTCGCAACATAAAGACTCCATACCCCCTTTACACCGCGTATATCCCACCCTCACTTAGAATATTGCACACCGATATGGACACCTTTATACCAAGCCCATATTGAAAGAATCGAAAGCATTCAACGTGAATTCTTTAAGTATAAATTATAAATTTAATTTACACTTTGCAAATTATACCGAATTCTTAAAATTCCATAACTTTATCACGCTTCAAACGATCAAATGTTGTTATTTAAAATTATGAATAATGGCCTGGACTCGCCAGAACTCATTAACTTTATAAACATTCACATACCGTGAAGATCAACCCGACAAATAATAAATGAATTCTAAATAAATTCTCTGATTAAATTTTTAATTCCTTCTCTTTGCTTCTAAGACCACAGATATTTCTGGCTTCATGGTAAAAATGTAAATGGTAAAAAAAATATCTTAAAATATTGTAAAAGTCCCACACATAAAATATTATTTCGTTTTATATTTGGGTAGGTCATTTAGTATGAAGGGCACGTGAGGTGAACCTTCACAAAACTGCGCTGTACAAATGAAGTATTATTATTATTAAATAAATTAATAAAATTATTTTGTAATCACCACGTCAATATATACACATCAACATGTTTCGAAAGCGAAGCTTTCCTCATCAGGAATATACAGAATACTAAAATAATAATGCCAAGTATAGACAAATAATAAACATAGAACACAATAATTTAAGAAAGACAAATTAAATACATAAAAAAAATTGATTAAAGAAAGCAAATAATTAATCAAAAATGTTAGCAGGTCACTTCAGGTGAACACAGTTTTATTAGAAAATTTAAGGTTAGAGAAGATATGATCTTTACAGTTGATATTTTATTCACCTTTTTTTTTATTTATATTACATTTATTATAAGATTGGTGGTACAGGAAGAATTGGTATTTATTTGAAATATTTTTAATTTTTAAGACTGGAGATTGTTTATAAAAAAATCTTAATGAACTTAAGAAGTTTTCAATAGATATTTTCATTTTTACTGTGTTGCGGGCTGTGGACGCATTTGAGCACGGGTGTGTGAAAAAAATGACTTATTCTATAGGTGACTTTAGGTAAGCACTAACCGGCTAGCCTAGCAAACAATTAAGTACCCGGCGTCCCCTGGAGTTATGAATGATTTGGAGTAAAGTCTTGACAGTTGTGATGTGACCCTATCCCTCCCCAGTAATTTTCCTCTTAATAAAAGCTCAGCATAAAACTGTAGATTTGTATTAAAAAAAACACCACCTTTGATAAACTTTAATGTATATAAATAGATGGGTTGCTGTTTCTCAATATCATCTTTCATAAATATTTTTTTCCATAAATCTTACTGGCGTTTAATAAATAAATAAAGTACACGTGATTGTGTTATTTAGCAAGGTTATTCTACGGAAAACTATTCTATCCCGATCTGCGGAAAGAACTGGGAGGGGAGAAAGCACAACCTGTGTAGATCCCTCGCGTAGGGGGAAACGACACTGACGACAAGACCTCATTAATGACTTTGGTACTTTGTAATTGTAATTCTGTACAAAAACCCAATTCATGCAGAATTATTAGTAGAGCTCGGGCCGTGTCCGTGTGACAATGTTTGGTCTGGGTCTAGTGAGAGTAAGCGGTCCGATGGGGGTCAAGGGTAAGCGGTGGTCAGAAAGAAAGAAGGCGAGTAGAGCAGAAGTCGTAGCAGGCGGCGCAGTCGCAGCGGAGTGTCTTGTCTTGCTGGCTAACTGACAAGACCTGGTTTTCGCAAGCTACTTAAGGTGACCTATGAGACTCGTAGAGCTACCGCGTTCTGCGCATGTCCGATAAGCCCCTCTCTCTCGCACCGCCGTACCACTCTGACGTTTTTTCAAGTCATTCACAAAGGGATCGGGAGTCGGAGTCGTTAGCGGACAGCGAAATAATATTTATTAATTTATTATACGATCCGACTCCCTTACAAATTAGTTTAATACATTTATACAATGGCCCTGTCAAAACATTGTGGGAGAGGTGAACACGTCCGACACAGTTATTATTAGTCAACCAGTCGTTTCGCCCCTCGAAGGCATTAGTGAAGGGAATAGTGTTTGGGTCACACGCAGCACCTATTGTATATACTAACTAATATTTCCATGTTGTTTGAATGTTAATTTGAATCGAACAGAGTGCCGAGGAATTTAATTTTTTGATTATTTGGGTTTACCGATTTTCGTAAAGCTCATTTACCCGCGTTTATTGCAAGCGTGTAAAAACAAAATCTCTAATATTTCGAGAGAAATAAATAACTTTGAAGATCCTAATAAAAAATTACCAGTTTCGAGCAGAATACTGCGGCATCTTCTTCCCACTTCGAAATGCCAATGTTTCAAATAGTGCGATTACGGATAGCCAATTAAATACGTTAATTAGTAGGAACAGGGGAAACTAAAATTCAAATACGAGAGATACGAAATTAGTATAAATGCTCACAGTAGAACCCAACAGTACACCAGTAGCAGTAGATTTTATACAACAGAAACGACCGATATTGAAATTAAATATACATAACAAAGAATAATATGAGCCTCATATAGTTGCTGTGTTCTTGTATAATCATCTCTCGAATATGGTATTTTCGGTTTGGGTAGTGACACAAATACTTGCCTTTAGCAAAGATCCAAAAAACTAATCGTGAAGGCCATTCTTAAAGTTCCATTAAGGACGTGTACTGATTTTATTTTTAAGAAACTAAATGTTCCTAAAACTTGAAAAAAGCATATTCAAAAAATATCCTGCTGCATCAATTTTAAAATATCCATATGTCCATAAGACATAACAAGCACTAGAGCCCTAAGGTAATCACCCGTAAAATCTTTTAATATTCCAGTTTGTAAAACCCTTATGGACAAAGAAGTTTTAAATACAATATAGTTCCCTACCTGTACCTAGTAACATCAGAAATACGAAAAAAAGTTCATTTAAAAGTAAGATCATTGATCACCTCCAATAAACCTGACATCTTCTAAATTATTTTATGGCTTTAAATTAGTAAACTTATAAAAAAAAGAATTGTAATCTGTTAATCTATTTGTCATTTAAATGCCCTAGCTGAACAACCACCCCTGTAAATTACCATCACAACACAGGCGTTATGTGAGATGCACACCTAGTGAGATGGGCAATACGTCAGCCGATAACAAGTAAAAATAAAGAAAATACAATCAATATTATTAAAATAAAGTTTGAACAGGAAGGGATTCCTACAAATAAGAAACGAAGATCCATAAATACTCCAACATACTGTTGAGTTAACATCCTCGGACCAAGAAGGATCTAGAGAAGTTTCTAGGAAAGTATTGTTAGGGCGAGTACTCGTGGGTATTGAGGAAGGAGGTGAATTTATTTAAGTTGACATCCCTTACATTTGCCGAGGCGATCGCAGTTAGGGAGAAATATTAGTCTGGGAGGACTGCATTGGATGGGAAGATGAGTTCTGCGGATAATGGGAAGCGCCGGCGGGCAACGTTAACGTAACGTCGCGACGCCGACGGTGCTCCGAGACTCTTCCGTTATGTAAGGTCATGGATGAACTTGCCTCTTAACGGGAAACTGAGGTCGCTGCAGTTAACAGAGTAGACATCAAGGCTCTCATCAAACTTGCTCTACTCTGATCTTATTATTGTAGTTCAACGTTCTCAGCGTTTCTGGTCGTAAAATTTCTAGCTTTCAATACCACATAAAAAGATCCGAAGACGCCCAGTTCTCGGTACACGCGAACACAAGTAGGTATCTAATCCTACACAGAATCCTCGCATGGCAACTATTGCAACTTTCTGCTGAGTTTTGTATTATTAATGGTTCAATCTTTATGACCATCTCCGGGTTACTGCGCTTTCGCAATCTTCATTATTATGTTCTTTCATTTTCAGATGTTATTCAATTTAAGGTGTTATGTGGGTAGGAATTATAATATATGGATGCATAATGATTTAAGGGAATACGGTACACACGCGTGCAGACATCAAGACGATTGCACTGCATTTTTTAAATGAAAAAAAATGTTTTATAATAATTTTTATTAACATTTTTGATTAATTGCTTACCTACGTTAATTAATTTTTGTTTATGTTTATAATTTTTCTCTTCTAACATTATTGTATTCTATGTTTATCATTGTCTATACTTGACATTATTATTTTTAGTATTCTATATATTCCTGATGAAGAAAACATCGCTTCCGAAACATGTTGATGTGTGTACATTAATAAACGGGGGAATTTAAAAAAAAATTAATTTATTAATAATGTCGTCACAAAGTGAATAATCTTTTGAATAAATTATAAATACATAATCAATAGAAATTAGAGAAACACCTGGGCGCAACCTGTTTCTATCTCTATCCAAAATACAAATGATTTTATATTAAGTAAAAATATACATATATACGGTTGAAAGGAATATACTTTATCGTAAACCCGACTTCGCCCGAGATTTAACACACTTTTTTCTTTTCTTTATTTTTATTTAAAAATATTATTAAGACACATGAAAAATCAATGTTGTGCCTTGTCTTATTAATGCATATTTAAAATTTGATAATGGAAATGACTTTGCGAAATTAAAGTGTGCAGGTGCATTGACCTAACGGTTACCATAACGATTTTTTATTTAATTTTATATCTTATGATTGCAATATTTTCGAGTTTTTTTATGTTTTTCCCCTTAAAATGGCGTCATGCTTATGTCATCATATTTCCTAAATTAAATAGTGCTCTCGTGCGGTTTCAAAAATATTTAACCAGTACTGTACCGCCTTGAAATTTAACACAAAACTGCATTAACGCCCTCTGTTAGCTACAGTGATTTATAGTTGGAATTTTGAGATAAATCTACATTCAAAAAGTTTAATCATAATTCGAAAGGTGGCAGATATACAAATGATTTTCATTTACACAAAATTTACAAATGTTGTTCGTCTTATTGAAAATAACCGCAGAAACTTCCAATTAAACGTAGACAATTTACAAATTGATTTGCTAAAGGTATACGAGCCTAATTTATTTATTTATTTTATTTACATTTGGTACATTTATATTTGCAAAACTTAGTAATTTATATTATATTCGAGGTGCATGTAAGTTGAAGTTGCCATTATGTTTTTCTGGTCGATATTAATTTCTAGATTCACATATTGCCTGTTCTAAGGCATTAAATACGTGGTTGGTATCAAACTATTGGGTTGTAAGGGGTTTTAATATTTTAAATTTATTATTGTAACTCTTTTAGATGCTTTCTGAAATAGGAATAGAAAAAAATTATACTGAAAACGAAAATTATGTACTATATAATGAAAATGAAGGTAGGCAATATTTTTAACAGGTTCTCAGACTTCATTCTTCCCAGGTCAATAAGTCATTTAGTAATATTTTTTTGCTGAAGGATAACAACAATTAGCAGGTTCTTGCTTCGGGGAAGATTTTATTGTAGATTTTTGGTCCAAGATAAGTGTGTGTTTTGCACTCATTGAGATTGTCAAATCGTTTGTCAATTGTCACATTGGTTCCTCCGCAATATACAATTATATCATTATCTAGGAGCAGGCAATGTCAACATGTTTATCATTTTTATATAATCAGAACTGTTATTTGTATCGCGGCTTTGTACGAAAATAATAATTCTCGCAGCGTTTGTTTACGTCCCATTTCAGCGTAGTAACAAGCGTTATTTCTGTTCCCTCTCGAAAATAAAGGATTTCTTATTTGTTATTTCAGTGTAAATTCCCAATAAAACATTGCATTATCATTTCTCGCTGCGAAGAATACTCAGCTCATAAAGAGTACTCGTAAACTAAACGAGAAAATGTTTTTTTTATGTGAGTAATATTATATTTTATTTTGGTAATAGTATATTGTATCATTTTCGTTTTACAAAATAGTGTAGTACCTACACTGAAGTTACTTTCAAAAACATTTTTGTCGCTTTGTAATAACTGTTCTGGTAAAACAATCAATTGGCCATTGCACTCGTCAGCGTATAACCAAAGCAAATCATATTAAATATCTTGGGATGTTAATTGATAATAAACTCCGCTGGGATTTACACATTAACGGAAAATGAAAAAGCTAATGAAACTCATTTACTTCTTCAAAAAATTACGTGATATCTTGTCAACTGAGGATCTAAATAGAGTATATTATTGTTTATGCCACTCATTTGGAATATGGAATTTTGGGATAGGGGCTCAGCTGCATCAAATTCCTTAAAACCACTAAATACAACTCAGAAAAGCATCATAAATACCATTTTAAAGGTCCCCATAAGGACGTCAACACCGGAAATTTTTAAACATTTCGACGTTCCAAGTATTCAAAGACGTAATCTGGTACACAAGCGAACTGTAGAGGCCGACTGATCCCAATCTATGGAGCGAGGCTGGGGGGGGGGAGATAACACTCCCACCGTTCCTTTTGCAAGGAGGAACGGGCGGCAGGCAGAGAGGAGTACTTGCCAGGCTGGCTGGCTTATGCGGTCCACCAAGCGCGGACCGCCGGTGCCGTGTAGATGCCTGACAAGTCGGTCTCCCTCCCACCAACCGTACCGCTCCAACGCTTTTATTCAGTCATTTCAGTTTGAGCGGTCTGGGACGAACAAGCTCGCCAGACCGCCCGTTACATATATTAACAGACAACAATAATTTAATAATAAGTGTCCCGCTTCAAATATTCCGGGAGGCGGGACGTCCGATACACTGGCTATGACTCCTCATAATCATAATACCAGAGCAAAACAACTCGACAAGCTAAATGTACCTGTAAGTGTAATACTAATTTTGAACAAAGAAGCTCTACATGTTTAGCTGTAAAATTATACAACAAACTACCTCTTAGCATCAAACAAAGTAATTTAATCAATAATCGCATTAATTCCAGAAAAACTTGGATTGAGGAATAATGAACAGAAGAAGAACTGAGTATTTTCTCAAAACATTATAGAAATTACTGAAAATACCGTGCCCAAACCCAAACCTTCAAGTTGAGAAATATAATTCGCTGAAACCCATTTATTCAAAACCTTGTTCGCCTCAGCACAGGACCTTCTCTTAGTGAGGAGGACTATGAAAATAAAATCTATAATATATATCTATTTTTTATACTTATGCCTTACTTTAAAATGTAAAAAGTATATAGAAATTAATAAAAAATATTACACAAAATGTTTCCCTTTTATCTTTATTATTAATGAGAATTCCCAATGAGTTTACGTTGTAAAATGCTGTATTACACTTTTTATTATTAACTAATCTTGCTATTTTATTTGATGTACGAAATGAATAATCAATTAGAGAAAAAGGCTGACTCTCCGCTAATATATCCATTATAGTGTAACCTTACTTATATGCAGTAATAGTATATAACCATGAATGTAAATAGGAAGCACATGCAAAATACCAGGATAAAATGTAACTGGGAACTTTGTCGCAGACATCCAAGGCGAACTCTAAGAAGATATTAACCTGATGTGTACCTATTATAAAATAATAAAATATTTTAAAAACCCAACATAAATGTACCTGGTTATCCGTAGTTCATGTGACTATTGGGCAAAACTGCTATAAAAGTTTATCTTAGCAAACAAGACGGAAACCACAGGGAAATAACAAGACTAGAAAGAACCATCTGTTCAAATAAAAGCTGACTTTATGTAATTAAAAAAAAAACATATATTGAGTAAATAAACACAATGTAATCCGTCTTCCAGAGGGTAATAAACTATCCCGAAAGCAGTTTTTTTAAATATAATTAACTGTACCGTCAGGAATAAAATAAATTTCAAATAATAAAAACATATTAATATTAATATTAGAAAGCAGGGAACTCACTCCCGACATCCATGCTATATATATCATAGATTTAGTATTTATTGTACCAGTCTGAGGATGCCCGTGATAGGGTGAAACCAGTCCGATCGAAAATTAATGAGTGGAAAAAAGTTACAAAGGTTTTTCAATAAAAAAAATCATTTTAATATGGAATTCCACCATGAATTGACAGTTTCAAAAATAGAAATAGTCAATAGTCAAAAATAGTCAATAGTCAATAGTCAAAAGTATAAACAATGAAAGATTTTTTAAATATATCTACTCGTATGTCTTGAATTTATTTTCATATTAATATTAATTACAAAAATAATTTCTTCTTTAATTATAATAATAATACTTATTATTTAATTGTTATTTCATATTTCATAATATTTTTTTATCAACATTTTTGATTAATTACTTAATAATTTTAATCAAATTTTGATTATGTTTATAATTTGTCTATTGTTACATTATTGTGTTCTATGTTTATCATTTTTCTATACTTGACAATATTATTTTTTAGTACCATATACTGTACGTTCACGTCCAGATGAGCTTCGTTTTCGAAACATGTTGATGTGTATATATTAAAAAAATGGTGATTACAAAATATTTTTTAATTAATTTATTATATCTTCAAGATTACATTCACATAATTCAAAATCGGTTTTTGTTGACAAGTATTTTATATTTTTTAACGGAAATCTCTTGTGGAATCCTCTCACCAGTTGAGTTGAGCAGCCACGAAATGTTAAAGTCTGTCTGGACGTCTGTGAGTAATTTACTCGCAACTGTGCAGTGCGCTGAGCAAACAACTTATTCTCATTGTGGACAGAACTGTCACTGCTAATGCAGGATTAAGGAACTTGTTTGGTCATCTCAGTATCAAATGTCAGCGACCTAATACTTCGTTCAGGAGTAGCTGGCAGATTGCCGCCCTTTAGTTCCAGTATCTTCCGGTCACTGTGATATGAGCAACTTCTAAATCAGATGGCCGTCGAAAGTGGAGGGAAAATTGTTAGTACTATAAATGGAAATCTAAAACATTTGCAACATTTTATATTACAATTCCACATCCATATTGCCTTTCACAATTCCACCATCATATTATTTATCACAATTCCACAACCATCTTACCTGTCACAATTCCACAAACATCTTTTATATTATAATTCCACCACCATATTATTTATCACACTTCCACCACCATATTGCCTTTCACAATTCCACCACCATATTATTTACCATAATTCTATACGCATATTATTTATCACAATTCTAGAACCATATTATTTACCACAATTCTAGAACCATATTATTTATCACAATTCTATAACCATCTTATTTATCACAATTCTATAACCATATTATTTATAACAATTCAATAACCATATTATTTATCACAATTCTAAACGCATATTATTTATCACAATTCTAGAACCATATTATTTATAACAATTCTATAACCATATTATTTATCACAATTCTATATGCATATTATTTATCACAAGTCTAGAACCATATTATTCATCACAATTCTATAACCATATTATTTATCACAATTCTATATGCATATTATTTATCACAATTCTATAACCATATTATTCATCACAATTCTATAACCATATTATTTATCACAATTCTATATGCATATTATATATATGACAATTCTATATGCATATTATTTATCACAAATATATATGTATATTATTTATCACAATTCTATATGCATATTATTTTTCACAATTCTATAACCATATTATTTAGCACAATTCTATATGCATATTATTTATCACAATTCTATATGCATATTATTTTTCACAATTCTATATGCATATTATCTATCACAATTCTATATGCATATTATTTTTCACAATTCTATATGCATATTATTTTTCACAATTCTATATGCATATTATTTATCACAATTCTATATGCATATTATTTTTCACAATTCTATAACCATATTATTTATCACAATTCTATAACCATATTATTTATCACAATTCTATGTGCATATTATTTATCACAATTATAGAACCATATTATTTATCACAATTCCACGACCATTTGTTATATTACAATTCCATAACCATATTTTATGCTAGTATTTTCTTAAAATTTATTGAATTATTAACAAAGTGCCACACCATGTGTTGACAAATGTGAAGTTATGGTATACACCGTGATAATTTAGCACATAATTATGTTGCAGAATGTCTAATAATTGCATATTTAGTTTAATTAGATTCTACTTGTTATTTCACATATTTATATAAATGTTTTCGCAATATTTTCTGCGATTTTTGTTTGGCGGTTGTGAAATTGCGATCATATTTATATTATTATTTAAATATTTTCATCATTGACAGCATAAATACAGGTACCTACATAATAATAATAATAAAATCATTTATTTGTCAATAAGTTATTTCAAATGTTTTATTTTAACATGCTAGGGTGGTTCATAAGTTAAGGACAAATCGAATGAAAATGAATGTACATTTTTATAAAATTAGCCAAATGAGAATTTTTTTTCATAAAAATAATGTCGCCTAAATCCACCGTCGCGCCGGTGAGATTCCTTGAATTTGGCACCGAGACTGATACAGCGCGCTGGGAATAATGTAAACCCGACTTTTGAGATGACCCCATTAAAAATATATCAGTCAGCGTCAAGTCTGGGCTCATCCTCGAAATCAGTGCGTCGGGGAGCATTTCTTTTATCATCGGTATAATCACATTGGATGTATGGCAGGTTGTCCCATCTTGCAGCATCCAAGTTTGATGTTGTACCCAGCGAATTGTTGTAACTTTGGCAGGAGATATATTTTTTATTATTTAAACCCTCAGAGGACTTTTACATACGAGTGCATCTGTTTTAAATCACATAAAAAAATAAAAACAAAAAACAGAAATCATGCACAAAAGTTAACTACACTTGAAATAAAAATAAACTGCACCTAAGCTAAAAATACACAGGAATATAAAGGAACTGAAAAAATAAATAATACTATTTCCACAAGATCCATATAATCCACAAAGTCAATATTAATATTAATAACAAATAAATAAATAATGCAAAAAGTTGAAGTTAACAATAATTTACAAACTAGGTAGAAATTATTTCGGTCATACTTTTTTTTTAATTTTGTTAAATACTTCCAGATCATTTAAGTATTTGTTAACAAGACTGTGTAAGCGTTGAATTGGGGAATGCAAGCTGTAGTTGGAACGGGATATACATATGTAAAATTTTAATGTTTGTCTTGCAGTTCGTTAGGTATGTATAGGTTGATTAAATGCAGGAGTTCAGAACTCAAACTTCGAATTTACAATTTAATAAAAGGGTTAGGTTGTTTAATTTCCGTCTGTTTTCTAAAGATATATTTAAAATATTCATTAAAGACTACTAATGTATGTGGTCTAAAGGTATAAGGTATTTTTTCAACATCTTGACATATTCTACAGAATTAATATTAACAGATTTGCCGCGTGAGTCTTCAAAGAAGTATGGTCCGATTATGCCAACTGATGACATAACCACTCAAACCATCACATTTGGAGAATGTAGATCCATTTTGTGTTTTATTTCAGGGTTCTTGCTCCAAAACCTACACCTTTGTTTATTAATATACCCGCTCAAGTGAGAATGGGCCTTGTCAGAATACACTATGTTGTTGAAACTGGGAAACCTTTCAAACATTATGCCAACGAATATTTTACTTAAAATCAAATAATTTATTTTAAATTCCTACGCTAATTGGATCTTATAAGGGCGTAATTGTAAATCTAATTTCAATATTTGACACAAAGTTGATCTGGGTATCGCCAAAGCAGTCGATCGCTTGCGCGTCGACAAGCCCGGAGCTTTTCGTTCACACTCGTTAAGGGGGAGAGTAAACGCTATGATTTGCGAAATGATGGTGTATTATACGCAATACGAAACAAAGGCGGGACACCGCTGTGCAGAGATGTATTTGGCAGTAGTATGGATGAATGATGTTGGCGACACTTTTGTGCGCGTGGTTTCATGCTAATAACATTATACCTCTATGATTATAAGGTTCATGGTCCATCTCCCTCGTTTCCGTTATTTATTATTAGTTTTATTACACATACACGTCGAGGATCTCATTTCTGCAGCGTTTTCTCTACCTATTTCTATATTACTGTGTTCAAATAAACGTCGAATTATTGACACTTAAATTGAAAATAATTAAAAAAAACAATTAAATTTAATCTTCCCATCTTTCAGATATTAGGCAAACCTTTATCAAATAGGAACTAATTAGAAAAACGACTGTTTTGAAAATCAATAAAAGAGCTCCACACACAGGAAATACTTGACTTTCTGAAGGACTACTTTTACTTGCGCGACACTTTCTTCGCTCCTCTTGTTCCGTGATCGATTTATTTTTTCTTATTTAAGGTTGAACCGGTTGCATCAAACTTGTTGATCAGTGTTTTAATTAAAATAACACTCTGTAATCGACAATGAACACAAAACAGGCAACGAAAAATCACGTAGAAATCGTTAATTTTGTAAATCCACAAAACGCGCAATATTCTCCCGTAAAGCGATCCATGGTGAATAAATGTCCAAAAACCGAGCTCCCGCATGGCACTTATGGCGTTTTTATCTTTCCTCCGGTTCCCCGCAGGAGCGATTTCAAAAGTGCAAAAACTAATGGCCCACCCTATTTTAATAAAATTGACATAAAGGGCACTGCTCAGCTATACTCCTACATTACGGAGTCCAGAGAACAGTTAGTTTTCAGCACAACCTATATAAATTAAATGAAGTTAGAGTTACATAAATGACTTACGTAAAATTTCTACACCTAAAAGAAGATTTTAAATCCAAAAATAAAAAATTTACAAACATTTAAAAATAAATAAATTATTTATTGAATTATTTTTCAATGTTGTACGGCTGAAGCACTTACTACAAATCTGAACCGTTTCACAGCCCACAACATCCGTAATTAATATAGGTATTGACATATAATATTGTAAAACCCCCTTGGGGTTATATTTCTCAGAAATGGCTCTATAAAGTATTTATAATGATAGTCGTCGATCAATTACTAACGGCATTTGGAGATTAATATCAGTATTATAAATTACAAGATCGGTTTT